>LTDI01000605.1:11436-26666 GCA_001654545.1 Fusarium agapanthi
AAAAAAAAAAAAAAAAGTCAAAGGCCTTACTTTGAGAAAAACTTCCTTCATTCAAGTTCATGAAAGCAAAATCTCGAAATCTTTCTTCATCGTTGAAATTTTGGCCAATCATATCCACTCATGAGCCAACGGGAAAATGCCGGCTCCAGATCTCAATCTGCTGTGTTCAGGTCACGTGTTCTTGATTGTTGCCGAACTAGCGCGATAAAACCTCAACCTCACTTCCAGCTCTCCGATCAACGACAAGCCCCGGATACCCCCATCACGAACTATCTCACAATGGCGTCACGCTTGGCACGAAGCGCCGTCGGTATGTGAAGAAATCTCGAAACCCTCGAACCGAACCCAATTCGAACCCAATTGGCGCACCACCGACTCATGCTGACTCCCTGTGTGTAGGCGCTCCCCTCCTCCGACCCGTCCTCGCCCGCCGAGCTGCCCCTGCCATCTCTGTTGCCGCCGCGCGATACAACAGCAATGTTCCCGCCGAGGACCCCAAGAAGAAGGCTCAGAGCATCATTGACGCTCTTCCCGGTAACAGCCTGCTCAGCAAGAGCGCCATCCTGAGCTCCGCCGCTGGTCTTTCCATCTACGCCATTTCTAGCGAGTACTACGTCATGAACGAGGAGACCATCATCGCCATCTCCCTTCTCTCAGTCTGGGGTGCCTTGATCAAGTACGGTGGCCCGGCCTACAGGGAGTGGGCTGAGACGCAGAACAACAAGATCAAGAACATCCTCAACAGCGCCCGTGCCGACCACACCGAGGCCGTCAAGGGCCGCATTGAAGACGTCAAGCAGATGGGCAGTGTTGTTGAGATCACCAAGAACCTTTTCGAGGTTTCAAAGGTAATTCCGAAGTGTCCATTGGATGGCAGCTGGAAATGTGGCTGATTATGGTTGTGTTTGTAGGAGACCGCCAAGCTTGAGGCTGAGGCTTTCGAGTTGGAGCAGAAGACTGCTCTTGCTGCTGAGGCCAAGACCGTCCTTGACTCTTGGGTCCGATACGAAGGCCAAGTCAAGCAGCGACAGCAGAAGGAGCTCGCTCAGTCCGTTATCGCAAAGGTCCAGAAGGAGCTTGAGAGCCCTAAGGTCCTTCAACAGATCCTCCAGCAGAGTGTTGCTGATATTGAGAGTACGTGTAGCCGATTGTTGCCAATCAATATCGTTACTAACCTTTTCCCCCAGAGATCGTTGCCTCCAAGGCCCAATAGATAATTACACGCCGCCGCTAGAGTCTTAGTCCCTAGATTCCACGGTTTTTCTTTGTACCCCTTCTGTGTCATAACAACACCTGTGCATTAGCCGAATCAATCAAGACCCTAGTTACTTCACTGTCGGAAAGCTGTTACCCGTGAGATCTTTGGAAGTTTTGGGTCAAGTGTTCAATTGGGTTTGTCGGAGCTTGTAAATTGCTCGTCGGGAAAGGTCGGGATCTCCGATATCGCCCATTCTCGGCGTATAGCAAATGTCCAAAACAAAACATTTCAGCACAACGACTTCGTCATTCGTAGTGAATCATTTCGACAAACGCCCGCCGTAAGCTGTTGCAGTCTTTCGCAAGTTGTCTCATTTGGTCACAATGATTCATCGTTACTCGAGGCTCTTTGATCAATATGAATATAGGTTGCTCTGAAACTATCGTGTATCTACCTCCAACGCCAATTCCAAATTCAAAGACAGATGCTCTATGCTTCCGGATATCTTTGTCCAAGAGAACCACCCCCTTTCGTCAAACATGTAGGAAATGGTAATTAAGAAATGCGTAAAGCAGGACACTTGACGAGAAATATTGAACCTGAATATTAGTAGATCGGTCTCGATTCCTCCCAATTTTTAACATCTGGGGTTGTCTTTGTTGGCTCTGGAGACTCCAACTGAGAGTTAGGACCGAGTGATACTCGGCCGCTCCGTCGCCTCCTTGCACCGTCGCCAGCAACGGGGCCAATCCACTCCCAAGCGCGACCTACCTCGCCGCTTCTTCCTTCACGCTGACTGGTTCGAACATTGCTGTTTTGTTCTACAACAGCTCGAACCCGCTGCCAGATGCGTTCTCGCTCAGACAATGAGTGATAAGCCCGTAGGACGTCATCTCTCAAGTTCGGTAAAAATAACCAAGGATCATCGATGCCTTCTTCACCTAGTTCCTTCTGATTGGCAAGTCTACCCAGTACTAGGTCGACGAGAGCAGGAATTTGAGCAGTTGTAGCTACGTGCTTCCGATATCGGGCTCGCAAGTAAAAAACAACAAGAATTAAAACGATCAAAAATCCAGCCGGGAATCGATATCTTGCCAGGCCGAGTCGGATTGATCGTTTGAGCGCGCAGGTGTACGGAAGGCGAGCGAGAGACGAGGACGATAGCCATCTGTCTGAAAGATCGGAGGAATTGGACGATCTGTAGGGTCAATGGTGGATCTGGTTAGTCAATAGTCAGAAACAGTCGGAGCAATGAAATTGTCGCCAGATCGGTCATGAAAGTCCTGAGCTGTGAAGAGAGAAAGAACTTACGGTGCTGTCTCAATGATCTCGACCTCATCTCTAGCTGCGACCTCGCCAATGGCGGCAGCCCACAGTTCGTCAAACTCCTCCTCGTTGAGTCTCTTGGACCTCTTGCGGCTCACGGTTGCCTTAAGCTCGTGTTCAGCCATCGCAGGAGATTCCTCTTTCTTGCCATCCTCTCCAACAAGCTCTCCGCACTCATACTGAGCTCGGCGATCTCTGAGTTCCTCAATAGCTCTATCAGCTACAGCTTTAACGCGGCGCGCTTTCTCGCCATCCGGCTCACAAGTAGGTGGAAGTGGCACTAGCCCACCGAGAGACAATGGGTGCGGCTTGAGAATAAATCCATTCTCGCAACGAACCGAAAAGTCATGGTAACAGTACGCGTGCGAAGGGCAAGGCTCGCACTGAGGCTCAATGAAAGGACCAAGAACGTCGGGGACAGGAATGTCTTGTGAAAAAAGTGGTTTTGCTTGACCACCGACTTCGCAATAGCCAACCGCGATTTTCTCTTGACGATACCACGCAAGATAAGCTCCAAAAAGAGACATCAAGAGGACAAAGAGAGGTGCCTTAAAACCACCTCTTCGAGATACCTGTTGAGAAGGCTTGCGAGGCTCGATCTCCATTTCACCCCGACTTGCAGCCTGCTCCAATTCTAATTGCTCGTTCGGGGTGAACTCCTCGCCAGGTTCCAGTAAGTCCGGAGTCGGCTCGCGGTATCTGGGAGTAGGCTCAACATCATCTTCATAATCGTCATTGTAGCCATCTGTCCTGCGCCGGGACGATGACTTTACACTTCTGATGGAGTCGCCGGCAGTTGTACGGCGGCGATTGGTGGGTGTTTTATGCTGAGCAGGCGAACTGCCACTCTGAAAAGGGTTGTCGTGAGTGAACACGCTTTCTTCGTGGTCGGACAGGATTGTCTCTTCTTCTTGTGGTTCATCTTTGATTTGTGGCGTAACTGTTCTCCTCGGTTGGCGAACGGAACGAGGGGCATCGAAGTTGTCGTGGTCGTCAGCATGAGAAAGCGCACGGCTTACTGACCGTGTGTTACGTTTGGTAGGACTCCTGGGCACAGGAGTCGCCATAACATCATCCTCAGCCTTAACACGTGCCGACGACTTTCGAGGAGACTTCGAACGCCTCTTAGTAGTCGATGGAGGTGGGAGATCGTAGTCATCCCAGGTGCCGTTATCTTCCGGACTGCCGGCATTCACGATTCCCATGCTTGATCTCTTAGCTCGGGCGCGCAGAGCCCGCAGCTTTGGTGCCTGAGCCAGTACATGATCTTCAACCAGCTCGACAAGCTGGGCCTTTTTTGCAGTCGCGGGGTACTCAACGTTATGCGTGACAAGAATCGATCGCAGACGGGGAATAGTGACTGAACGTGGGTCAAACCCTTCTTCGAGGTAGTCCTCCATGTCGGCCATGTCGGCAGTCGAGACCAAGGGAGAGCGCGATAAGCGAAAAGAGTTTTAGAGCATTAACGAGGATGACGATGCGGGATGATGTTCAGGCCGCAGGAATGAGACGGCCTATGCCTTGAGCTAGAGCTTTGCGTAGGCGGGAAGAGAACAACAAAGAAGACGCAACACTCCTGATCTCCCACGATGGCTCTCTGTGACGATGAAGACAGGAAGAAATTGACCAGGTTTTCTCTTCACAAGAACAAAACTGCAGAAAGAAGCAAATTTTAGGCGCAGTGGGGGAATGGATCGTGTGAAAAGGGCTTGTCTCTGGGTTGACAGGCGAATTGTTGATGACGGGTGCGGGTGAGACCCTTGACGCAATGATAAATTGAGTAGCGCGGTTGTCTGTGGCAACTCAAATCAAGCTCGTGGTGCAGAGGCACTCCCCTGTCACTTGACCCGCTGGATCTTCCACCCTAGCCACCCCATGTAAGTGTGCTTGTTGTAGCACAGCCACAAATACTGACAGCCACACCATGCGCCACTTTTGTCCCGTGAGCTACCTATCGAACGATTGAGGGACGATTTGTCGAAGATTGGTTGGAGCTCCAGAACATACTTTGGAAAAGGGTTTGTGTTTGGCTCCTCGAAGCTAGGAGATCAATTGATATCAGATACCAATGCTGGCTCGAAAATCTGTGCTGGGAAAGCCCGGCTTCGTCTGTCGGAGCTGCGTACGACAATATCAGTATCAGCTGCGCCGAGCTTCCACTTCCACTTCGACACAGGACAGTATCTATGATGTTGTGTGTGTTGGCGGTGGGCCAGCAGGTCTGAGCTTACTGACAGCTCTTCGTGAGTTTTTCTTGCCCGTTCAGTCTGCAAAAAACTAACAAACAGTAGGGGCTAATCCACTAACGGCTGGTCTCCGAGTTGCCCTCATCGAAGCCCAGGACCTTTCCAAAACCAAGTCGTTCTCACTCCCTTCGACCCAATTCTCCAACCGATGCAGTTCTCTTACCCCTGCATCGGCTCAATACCTCGACAAAATCGGCGCATGGCGACATTTACAGCGTGAACGTGTGCAGGACTACCAGGAGATGCAGGTTTGGGATGGAGTGACAGGTGCCCGTATAGAGTTCGACTGGCCACCCAGTACGACCGGGGACAAGACAATTGCCTACATGACTGAAAATCTGAACTTGACATCCGGCCTGTTCAAGAGATTGCAAGAACTCGGCGGAGTGGACGTCTTTGACAATACGAAAGTGGAGAGTATTGATCTGGGCAAGGAGACCCATGAATTGGATCTGAGCGAATGGCCGGTCGTGCAGCTCTCGAGTGGCCAGTCACTGGCAGCCCGACTCCTTGTTGGCGCAGATGGGGCAAACAGTCCAGTACGCACATTCGCCGGTATCAACAGCCGCGGATGGGACTATGGTAGACACGGGGTTGTCGCAACGCTCGAGCTCGAAGGCGAGGGCTGGGGCGGCCAATTCAACAAGATTGCGTACCAGCGATTCTTGCCTACGGGCCCAGTTGCAGTACTCCCTATGCCTGGCAAATACGCTACGTTGGTCTGGTCTACTACACCTGAGAAGGCCGCCTTGCTCAAGAGTCTGAGCCCCAAGGACTTTATCGCTATGGTCAACGCCGCCTTCCGCTTGAGCCCCGTCGACATTGGTTTCATGCACACACAGGAGAAGAACCAGGCAGAGGAGCTATCTTGGCGCTTGCAGCACACTCATGTTGATGCGGAGTCTCTTCCACAGACTGTTGTTGGAGTTCAGGAGGGGAGCATCGCATCTTTCCCTCTGAAGCTGCGCCATGCCGATACATACACTGGTGAACGCGTCGCACTTGTCGGCGATGCGGCGCACACTATTCACCCCTTGGCTGGTCAAGGCTTGAACCAGGGTCAAGGGGATGCCCAGAGCCTAGCCAAAACTATTGAGTATGCTGTCTCTCATGGTCAGGACCTTGGCACTGAGCTGTCTCTCGAGACTTACAACAGCGAGCGCTATGCCGCCAATCATGTCATTCTTAACGTTTGCGATAAGCTTCATAAACTCTACTCTGTCGAGAGTGGTCCTCTTGTGCCGCTTCGTTCGATTGGTCTTCGGGCTGTCAATGCTCTCGGCCCCCTGAAGAATTTCTTTATGGAGCAGGCTTCTGGGACTGGTACTAAGCTTTTGTAGACTTCTGGCCAGACAGGCCAAGCAAACCCTCTAACTCTCGAACACGTACTTTTGTCTGTAACGCTAGAACTGTACATATCACACCCAGGAATAATGGAAATAAGATGATTCATTGCTATTTCAGAACACGCATCACCTCTACATAGCTTCTCGCTCGAGCACACGACGTTTGTGGGAGTATTTACCGTGGTCTCCCTATCAGCTATGATTACAAACAAAACAAACCTATTCTAACCTTCTTTCTTTTCGAAAATGCTTTACCTATCGACCTCACCTACGATTGTATTAGCATAGATTCTCAGTAAACGAAAGGAAGCAAACTCACCGAACACCAGATCCATAGTACCAATAACTGCCACAGCATCAGCCAGCAAGTGACCCTTGGAGACGTGATCGAAGCCACCCAAGTGAGCAAAACCAGGAGCGCGAATGTGGCATCGGTATGGTCGCTCGCTACCATCAGAAACGACGTACACACCCATCTCACCCTTAGGAGCCTCGATGGCGGAGTAGGTCTCACCAGGAGGAACAGCGTAGCCCTTGGTGTAGAGCAAGAAGTGGTGAATAAGAGCCTCCATGTTCTCCTTCATGGCGGATCGAGGAGGAGGAGAGACCTTGTAGTCCTCAACACGGACGGGACCTGCGGGCATCTTGTTGAGGCACTGGTGGATAATACGGAGAGACTGTCGGAACTCCTCCATTCGGCACAGGTATCGGTCGTAGCAGTCACCGTTAGTTCCGACGGGAACGTCGAACTCAACCTGGTCGTAGGCATCATAGGGCTGGTTCTTTCGGACATCGAAAGGAACACCAGAACCTCGAAGCATCACACCAGTGAAGGAAAGGTTCAGGGCCTCAGTGGCGGGAACAACACCAACACCCCTCAATCGCTCAATCCAGATACGGTTATCAGTCAACATCTCCTCGGTCTCGTCGATTCGGTCACCGAATTGGGTAGCCCACTGGTAAATATCGTCGAGAAGGCCAACGGGGATATCCTGATGAACACCACCAGGTCGAACGTAGGCAGCGTGGAGGCGGGCGCCGGAAACACGCTCGTAGAATTCCTGGAGCATGTCAATTGCTGATTTGCTTCAACCACTCATGTTTCACCTACCATGAGCTTCTCACGCTCTTCGAAACCCCACAGGAAAGGCGTCAAAGCACCAACATCCATCGCGTGTGAGAGAACAGACATCAGATGGTTAAGAACACGGGTGATCTCGCCAAACAGAGTTCGGATGAACTTGGCTCGCTCAGGGATTTCGACGTTGAGAAGCTTCTCAACAGCAAGAGAGAAACATTGCTCGTTGGTCATCATAGAGACGTAATCAAGTCGATCAAAGTACGGCAGAGCCTGAAGATATGTCTTGTACTCGATCAACTTCTCAGTACCTCGGTGCAGCAGACCGACGTGGGGGTCGGCTCGGACGATCTCTTCACCATTGAGCTCGAGAATCAAACGCAACACGCCGTGGGCAGCGGGATGCTGAGGACCAAAGTTGACGGTATAGTGTCGAACCTTTCGGTCCTGTACGGAGTTCTCGCGCGACTTTCGGGTACCGGCTTTTCGGGGCTTAGAGAGACCGTAGGCATCTTGGGCGGATGAGAAGTCTTCGTTAACGGGGACGAGTCTGGTGCCGACGGGCTCGACAGCGGCGGCGTACTTTCGCAAGCAGGTCGTCGAGAAAGGGCGGGCAGCGAATGTTGGTGGCCGCATGCACAGGCTCTTGGCACCTCGGCTGGCGAGTCGGAGGGAAGCCATTGTGTGAAGAGCAGGGAGGGAACGGCCGTTAGTGAGACGAGATGTGTAGAGTCTCCCGAGAGGGTCTCTGGCTCGAGGTCAATGGCAGGTTGATGGAGGGGAATTCGCCTTCGTGATAGTGGCCGTCATCTCCCGCGGTCCAGGGATCTGTGTCGAAACCTGGGAGCTTTGCTCTTGGTGGCGGGTCGGACTATTATTCTTGCGGGGAACTGGCCAATCAGAAATCAATCATTACTCGTTGATTTTTCCACTCCGCGAGCAACATCTGTCGCCAATTGCATCACATCACTCGGCCGAGTTACTGTAATTGAGAAGAGTCATTCTGCAATCTTGTACGGGCCTTTATCTCGTATGGTTCAAGGCGTTTCCAAAACATGTACTGGGATTTCGTATTCTTCTTATGAAAACAAGTTTCACTTTCTGAATAACCCGAGCTTATCGCTGCAACTTCCCGCTAAGAATCAAAGCCGTCATCTACTCTTTAGGTCCAAGACGAGGAATTCTTGATTCGCCCCAGCTAACGATTTACTAATACAAGGCACTTTCTATCCATGAGTTAATCTTGACTGCAAGGCGAAGACTGAGTAAACTTGGTGACACATCCAGCAAGAAGTTGCTTAATAGCCCCAAGGTGTTCATTGTACAATCTTGGAGCTATAAGTGAAGTTGATCTTGTTCCTCTGCATTTCTTTCATATCTCCGAGATGAAACTTCGCAATGGCAAGTTGAACTAACGTCCTGATTGATATGATAAACGACTCTGCATTATAAGTATAATCTCTTCAGTGTCAGGTCTGCATCTTCCTTTACTCCTGTTCAGCTATAGTTCGCTCCTCAGCAGACCGAACAGAACCTCGTCTCGTATTTCCCCATTCTTGCAAACAGCACCTCTCCTGGTGCCTTCTTCAACGAGCCCAGACTTCCTTAGTACATTTTGGCTTGCTTTATTGCCCCCATTTGCACACGCCTCGATCCTGTTTAACTCAGGCCATGTTTCGAAACACCATCGTATGAGCGCCTTGGCAGCTTCAGTTGCATAGCCTTTTCCCCAGGCTGTCTCAGCCAACCAGTAGCCCATCTCCCACGTGCGGAAATAGACATCATTCTTGGCCATCATGCCTATAGTGCCTATAAAGGCTGGTTCCGACGAAGGGTTCTCTGTTGTGTTGGCCTTGACAAACATGCCACAGTGTTGACCAGCACCGTCAAAGTTGTTGGCTACGTTGTTGATAAAATACAATGCATCGGCCAGTGTGTAAGGGGATGGGAAACCATCACGCAGGTTTTTGGAGATAGACTTATTGTCAGCGGCTTGAGACATGATTTCTGCGTCGGACGGATAGAATCGACGGAGGATGAGTCGTTGTGTTTCGAGTATTTTTGCTCCCGGCTCCTCGCATGTTGAGGAAGTTGCTGTTAACTTTCTTGTGCTGGCCATGGTGGATGCTCCTCGAAGTCGATAGCAAGTTTGTTTGATCGGGTGGTGTTCTCGAACGTGCAAGTGTTTGTGATGTTTCAAACAAGAACAGTAAGTCAGAAATAGTGTAACTTGGGATTATTCATTAGTCTAGAAAGTTAGAGGTTTCCAGCTTATGAGTTGGTATTTAAATCAAATGTACCTACCGATATGACCACGACAGTGACTCACGACGGCGATGCCTCAAAAAGGGGGCTATTGTTGCCGTACTCGCCGATTTACAAAGGTCCCTACAGGCGGCTAGTGTCTTACAGGCAGTTGCATTAGATGCCCGCCAGCAAGTGGAGGTTACATACGACAAGTCGACACACAAATAGAAGTATAATCGAACGATAGCAAGACCCCCCGATTACTTTTGTACCGTACCTACTTACATATCTAAGGTACCTATACTGGACAAGTTGTTGACCTTTTTCATACTACCTTACTTACTAACCTAGATAAGTATGTAACGACAATAGTAAATCGCATCTATCGCTACCATAGCTTATTCTATGATGCGGCCCGCTGTGCAAAGCAACCCAATAGTGAGTTACAAATGAGTAAAGTTGAACGGAAGATGACTATCTCAAGGCTCTTTCGTGTTTCCCCAATGACAATTACATATTAACTAGTATTGTCAGAACCTGCCGGTTGATATAATGAGTAATATTTAATTATTGTAACCATTATTATATGCCAAGCGCCATAACTTCTCCTAGTGAACAAGACAATGACCCATTTTGACAAGATCCCAGTATGCACACCAAAAAGGGCTCTCGTATGGCGCTTTTCAATCAACCTGAACCTTACGCCCTCGCCGCGCCAAGTTGAATGCCTTGTATCGAATGTCAAACCGGGCAGAACAGAGCATGCCACTATGGAAGATCCACGCTAGCGTTTTGGTATCCTTTGTTCCCAATATGATCCACTCCGTGTCAGGTCTCTACCGTTCCCTTGATGCCGAAATCTATATCTCTTCTTCTCCCTCACTGCCGAGCCGCAGGAGCATTAAGGTATACATTTAGACCATAGGGCCATTGTTTCTGCAAACGCCGCGACCAAGATCGAATGATGTAGGCCGTTATGAACAAAGGGGGAATAAAGAAAAAAGACAATGCCTCACTATCCCCGTGGGGGAGAAAACGCCGAAAACAGACCAAATCGAACAATAATAAACTTTTAATGAACCCCTCGCCATGCTCCAGAAGATGCAACGAACGACATCCCGCTTTGTAGTGATGAACAGTGCTTTTGTTAGGAAATGTGAAGAATGACCAAAAGGTCATATTGTGTTACTGACAAAGGAAATTATGGCTATGGCCGAATTGTAAATGATGGAATGCGGAACTAACACCGAAAACACCAACAAAATCATATCAAGGTCTCCGAGCAATATTGACACCAGGATTGACGAAGGCTCTGTATGCAATGTCGCATAGACGTCGCACGACGTTGGTTGTTCCACCTGTGACCTGAGACTCGTCGTAAATGAACTTGGATGCAACTGAGAGTCTGTTCTTAGGGTCACTCTCGTCGGCATGTTGAGGAGCAGCGTTGCCGTAAGGAGAATCGAAGTGGGGAGCAAGTTCTCGAACAACTGCAATCGAGTAGAGAACATCGCGGTTCTCACGACCATCAAGTAGATAGCGCATTCTCGAAAGCATTTCCTCCCTAGACTTGGCGGCAGACGGACCAGTGGGATCCTCTCGCGTACGCACGAACTCAGCCAGGCTGTACCAGAAATCAAATTGTCGGGTTCGGTAACTGTCAGGGTCTTGCATTGGTGGGCAGAGTGGGTTGACTGATAGATAGTCTCCACACAAAAGTGCCTCAACAACTCGGACACGGTTTTGGGTCTCCTTCGCATCACCATCGTGCGGCAGCGTCGTGGTACTGATAGCAGAAGCTGCAGCGAGAGGGTCGTATGCTGCTCGCGCAAGCTCCCACACAAGGCGCGTTTCAAGAATACCAGAGTAGGCCATCTGGGTTTGATCGTTGACCTTTACAGCCTCCAAAGCCTTGAGAAAAGATGCCATCAAATCGACGAGGCGCTGGGTTTGAGGAAACGAAGGTGATCCATTTTCTGTAAAGTGATACCACCCAGATTCGAAGAAAGAGGCAAGCCCAGGTGCGTACATTTCATGATACACCTTGGCGATTTCATTGCGAATCCCCTCAGTGTGGGCAACGTTCTGGGACGGAGGAACTGTGCCCAGGAGGTTGATAATTTCATCAATCTTCATTTTGTTGGCTGTCAGAAACGCGCGTAAGCAGATGTTCTCAACAGCAGCGCAGCAAACGACGAACAAGGGTGAAATCAATAGTAGGGGGCGCCACCTCTAAGATGTTGGTTGTTGTCAGCAAGAGGCCTTTGTTCAACCGCTCTAGAGCTTTCCGCGTTTGAGGTTGATGAGAATCCTTGAAGGGCTGGGTCGATTGCGGGCGGATACTCGTATGTCGACTCGGATTTGACAGGAGGAGATGCAACGTTGGAAAAACTCGAGTCGTAGCTAAGCGAGGTGATAGACGGGTTAGGGCTTGCTGTTGTCGCGTGAGCTGTTGCATACGAGCTTGGGAGCATCGATGGCTGGCTGCCGTATGAGTTTGTAGGTCGAGCGGTAAGGGCAGTATTGGGCGCTATCGACGAAGGGACAGTTGAAGGTACAGAGCTTGGAACTGTGGGAGGAGTCCTTTGGCTGGGCGCAGGTTGGATATTGGAAGATGATTGTCCACCCGCTTGTTGTCTGAAAATGGGGTCGTAACCAAGACACTCGCGCTTCGACTTTTTACAGTTGTTGCAAGTTGGGTGTGTTTCATCGCACTGGGAGATGTTAGAGCTGTGTTGGGCGGGGTGCTATCTCCACCAAAAAGTAGAGAGGGGGTTTGTGCAGCTGCCTAGGAGATGCACGGTAGCTGCGACCAATGACGAGCTAAGCAGGGCTCCCAAAACCTCGAGGAGCTTAGACTCCAAGGCAATCCATTTACTGGAGCGCTCTGAGATTGGGATTGGGCGATTGCGACACAAGCAATTACTTGGGGAAATCTGGGGTGATGAGTGCTACGTGAACGTGAGTCTTGCTTGTTTCTGTGACCTCCTGGCAAACGAGCAAGTGTGCAAGAAGCTGCAAGCTTGATGCAGCACAGGGTTTTGGATAACCTGCTTTAAGCTCATCACCTGCGACACGTATCTGAAGCCCGCCTTCTTCCCAAGTCATCTTCTTGATTCGTCGCGTCCCATCTCGTGTTTCAAGGTCACGAGCTGCACAAGGGGAGATAAGTATGAAATCATAGCTCACCTTTATACGACGCTTTCTGCAAGTCAGACAGCCTGTTTTTGTCCGACGTTTAATCTCCTACAGGTCACAGTCAGCTTCAATCTCCAAACCCTTGGCTAGCTATGGCCTGCTGGAACAAGACCCCTAACTAAGCTTCAACACACCTTCTTCGGTCCCCTATGACCCAGAAGCCGCGGATCGTGAGGAATAGCATAACGAGCCATCGAATCGGGAAGACCGTAGCTTGCCATTGGCATGCCTTGGTGGCTATAGAATGGCACACCGCCTGATGTGGGCGCCATATGCATGTTCATTGGCATGCCCTGCGGATTCGATACTGGAAGCCCATGTGGATTTTCGATTGTCCTCATGCTAGGCAGCGGCATAGGACTCGGTCTGTATGGCTCCGTTGCTTGACTCGTGACTACAGGATAAGGGGCATATTGGGCGGCTGATTGGCCTGCCGAGGACGCATAAGGCATCGAGGAGCCCGGATAGCTCACATGCTGACCATGAGGTAGTCCTGGATGCTGGTTGGACATTTCCGAGTTGGGCGTGGGTGTCGAAGCAGCCTCGGGGGCCCTGCTGTCGCCGTTCTGCTGAGGAACCGCGGGCGGAGCGGCAGAAGCAGCAGGAGCCGAGGCTGGCGTGAGTGTCGGCACGGAAGAAGAGACGGCGAATGAGTCGGATTCGGAGGATGCGGCGAGTGTAGAGGTGGGAACTGGAGCGGTCGTCGAGGCGGTCGGGCGGTCCGCAGCCGTGAACGGCACTGAAGCAAGCTCGGTGATGGGTGGGAGTGTCGTCTCGGCAGCAGCAGTGTTGGAAGCTGGAGGAGCGGTGACAGATGTAAATATGGGAGCTAGAGAAGGAGACTTCGATGTCGGGGCAGAAATTGTAGGATTATTGGGAGAGTCACCGTGACTCTGCCCATGGTCTTCTTGAGCCATGTTGTTTTTTAATTAGAAATTTTTATGGAGCCTCAAAGCAAAGTCAGGAAGAAGGACAAGCGACCAGGGGACGCGACCCTGGGTCACGGAGGAAGTCGAAGTGCTGGCGCTGGGCAAGGAAGATCAAGAGGAGCCAAAGCCAGGGCGTGGCAGGGGGAGCAAAGGCGTGCACGAGGGGCAGAACCCAGGACCAGGGGTCGCGACACGATGCGACGGCGATGCAACTGCCACTGAGATCAAATCAAGAGTCGCGATGATGGACGGGGCCAAGACCATCGACAGGTGACGCGCTGGAGGAGGAGCAGCAGCAGCAGCGACAATAGCACAGCGAAAAGGAAGATCGCAACACCCAGGGGTCCAAGAGGCGGGATCGGAAGCGAGGCTCAGAGGCTGAGCTCCAAGATCGGGGGCAAACGGGAAATAGAGTTGGCACGTCCTGTCCCTTCGTCGTCGTCGTCAAGCATCGAAGATACCAGATACTGTACTGTACAATACTATACAAACAGAATAACTGGATCGCCCCCTGCCCGGTTGCCGCGTGGTAGTGGTGGGAGTGGTGACCGTGGTGGTGGTGTTGGTGTTGGCCGCCGGGTCCCAGTAAATTGAAAAGTTCTAGTGGAGACGGGCCGGGCTTTGTAGGCCGATGCCCATACGGGATGATCGATACTCGACAAACAAGCGCCGCGCGAACTTGGTCCAGTGAGCGACCTGCTTTACTCTACTTGTAGAACTTATGCAACAGACGGACGGGTATGTAAACGAAATGGAAGCGAGGTATTTGCCCAGCAGAGCAGTTGGCAGAGGCAGAGGCAGAGACAAAGGAGCCTCGCTTACTGAAAAGGCTGTTTGATGAGGCACTCAAGGTCGGATGCGAACAAACAAACAGTCGGCCTTCAAAGTTTGGAAAATTTGGAGTTAATGGTTGTATCATTCCCATTTCAGGTCCTAGCATAACGCATCAATCGAGCAATCAGCTGAAGCGGAAGAATAGTAGCTCCAGCTAGAGCCTCTTTGGAGCTGGAAGCAGGTGCATTAGCGGCGCATCGCCCGTCGAACGACAGATCTTGGCCAATCTCAAGCTTCTTCAAAGGTTTACCTTGTATAAACTTCACACAGACATGGTTACTCCATAATCTCAAATCTCATGGATATAGAAATATCACATACATATGCTCATCATCTCAAGTCGGCTACTACCTACTAACGAGAATCTATTTTTCGCGTTTCTCCTTTACTCGCTTGACTAGACCCCTAGTATCCAGCAATTCTGGAAGCACTATAGAAGCTGTTACCATGCCCAAGCTCTGTGGAATCCCTAACCCTGTTAATGAGGCGCAATACCGGACAAGGTATCCGTATAGCATGGATGATTAAGTTAGCTTGGCAGAGATTCCGCGAGGATTAGTTGACTTTCTTTATACTCATATGTATTATTATGCAATACATTTCAGTGAGACTAGCCAGCATATAGCTGACCACCTGAGGAGAGGGCTAAGACCTGTCTGTTACGAGCAGCCATGATATTGTATTCTCTTCGGTCCGCCATATATCTTCAATTTAGAAGAGGATCAAGTAAAATGCAAACATCGATTAAAGTTCAAGGCTTCGTCTGCACAGGCGCATGCGAGAGTTATGTCCGTGTACGGTACAGTTCAGGGTTGGAAATTAGTTTAG
>LTDI01000606.1:0-21012 GCA_001654545.1 Fusarium agapanthi
GGAGATTGGAAGAGGTCGGTGGGCCGTCGGTTATTGGGGCTGACGTGGGGATGCTGAAGCTAGGGTAGAGCTGTGTTCGTGATCTCATGGTGGATGGAAAAGTGGGGCGCTTGATTAGGCGCGGCTAAGCGCTGCCGCCATTAGGACTCAACTAGGAAGGGGATAGCCCGGACCCCCCCCCCCTATCAAGGGCTATATAGCTTTAAGTAAGTTAAAGACTAATTATCTCTTATTATTTACTTTAGTACTTAGGTATAGAATTAAGGATGGTAATTGATAAACTAATAAAGACTTTTTAAAATAATTAAATAATTAAAGCAATTTCAAGTTCCCTTTCTTTATTTACGTTAATTAAAATACAACCTATAGGTCTTCTTATGCTGTGTTAGGCTTTGTTGACCTTGTCATTGGCTTAGTCATCGGGTAGCAGCTCTTTCTTAGGCCTGCTGCCAGCCTCTTAAAATACAAGCCCGCGTTTTAGGACAGCTCATAGAACAGATTTATTCTTATGAACACACCGACGACACAGATCGAAAATCTCTTTTACTTAACCTGCCTTCAGACTCTTTCTTTACCTATGACTTTTACCCACCCAATCGGATTGGCGACTCTTCCATAACAATCCTGCTAGAACTGGCGTCGCTGGTCGCGGGACTCGCGTTAGCGCACCAGCGATGGAGTCCTTCCAGCAGCAGTTCGAGCCAGACGAGTCGGAAGATCGAAAACCGAAGGAACAAAAGAGATCTCGGATCGAAGTACGTCTTCGCTCTAAACCAAGAGATTATGTCCCTGGAAGTGGCCCTCCACTGCAGTCTATTAGCTTGCTACCACCCCAAGACTCGACCGCGTACATATTGGAGCGGATTATTCTTCCCTCGCCGGGACTTGCTGCGGATGGACACCCTCTACCGAGACGGATGGCATATATCGTGTCATGGACGGACCTACCGGCGGCGCAGATGTTGGTTCCTGCAATGGATATTCTGGAATACGTATCGCCGAGGAAATTGGAAGAGTGGGAATTCAAGAATACGGAAGAACAGCTTGAAGTAGAAACGGCGGAGAAAATGAAGATAGAAGCTGGACAGGTTACACAGCCAAAGAGGCGTGGTAGACCACCCAAGCACAGTACGATAGAAACGGCTGTTGTTGCGGTGGTAGAAGACGACGAGGCTGTTCCAATGAAGGGGGCCATGACGATCAAGACCCCTACAAAGAACAGGCTAAAGGACTTTGAAGGACTGTCGGACGAAGAGGGTCCCGCGAGACAGTTGCAGTGGGAAATGACTGGTGATTCGGTTGAGACGTCTGATCAGGCATTGGATGAGCATAGAGGGACTGCCGAGGACTCAGAAAGTGCTTTCAGTGGCACTAAGATGAATCTGTTGCATGGTTCAGCAGCTGACTCCCATGTCCCAAAGAAAAGCCATACCAAGGGCAAACATTTCGAGTCGTTCCCGTCAACAGGAACCTCGAGTCGACAAAGCACGCCCCAGATCACGAGCATACGCTCCAAGTCTGGAGGCAAAAAGAAGCTTAGCCGTCCTTCAAAGAAAGCACAACCTTCTAATGGACTATTGAGTGGCGTTCAAGGTGCAGGCTCAGCCTCAGATTGGACTCCCCAAGAGTCACTCACCTACTCTAACTCGGGGGTTGAGACACCAGACCCAGAGTCAGAAACCCAAACAGCACGACTCATCGAAGAAGCTATCTCGGTTCAGAAGAAACCTCCAAAGTCAAAGTCCAAGCCGCAAAGTAGCATCCCCAAGTCTCCAGAACCAGTTCCTCAAGAAGACCCTAGCCAGGAAGCAGAAGAGGCAGATGAACCAGGCTGGGAGGTTAAACGCCTTGAAGACATGGAACTCTACGATGTCGAAGGCCAAGGTCTAGTGCGATACTTCTTGGTCCGCTGGGAAGGCGACTGGCCCCCTGACCAGAATCCCTCTTGGGAGCCAGAATCCAACCTCCCCAAAAATCTCATCAAAGCGTACCTCCGCAACGGCAAGCGGAAGCGTTCAGACAAACCGGTTACAAAACTAGCTTCTAAGCAGCCCTCCGTTGCACCGTCCTATGCACCGAAGAAGAAGTCTATGAAACAAACTACTTTATCATGGGGCATTCCCGCAAAGCAGTTCAAGAGCGTCAGTGAAGCTTTCGCAGGCGGAGAGGAAGACGAACTTGGAATGCCCATCGCTGCAGATCCACGTAAGGAAGATGATGGCGATGATGAGCTTTTCGTCGTGGAGGAACCGCCTGCGAAGAAGAGGGCTAAGAACTTGGGTGCAAATGGATGGGGAGTAGATGATTATAGATGAAGAAAGAACAAGTCAGGTTGGCTATGGAGTTGCAGATGGCTTTCGGGCAAGGATTCTTATCGTTACGGGCGAAGGCGTAATTACTTTTCAAAAGCAGACGGTCACGGCGGACATACATAGCATTAGAGATACCCATTTTGTGTCAAATGACTTATTTACATTGAACTACCTAAAAGAATCGTAAACTACCGTTGATTCCTTGCTTGATTCCTTGATTGATTTCCGAGGGCTCCAAAAAAGATGTCATACAAATCCCCTTATAGCAATGCCCTTGATTAAATGTGCCATACCTGCGTCAAAACATTCCGGATATAATAAGCCTTGCAGGCCGTCATCGTTAACATGTTCAGTCGATAACCACATCGTTCATGATATGTTCAGTATTAGTATCACTGAACCATTGTTGGGGTGTTCATGGGAACACTGCTGATCCGTAGATAATCAGCTTGCGCAATATCGCGACTCTTTGTTGTGTAGATCTACTTTCGCTCGGCCTCGGCGGTCGAGACTACCTTGCGTGACTTTGGGTTCAGGTAGGCCTTGATTTGGCTGGGGATCGTAGTGAGCCTCTCGGGGTTCCATGACGACGGGAATCCGAACTTCTTGTTTATGTTGCGCCGGACATTCGCAACACGCCCATACTCGGCGTACTTCGGGAGATAGGGAAGCTCGTTTGCCTCGCAGTAGTGCTTCCAGAAGGGAGCCCAGTTGACCTTGAGGACATTGTCCTGCTTGAGTTTCGTGACTTCTGTGTGGTCGAGCTTGGTGTAGATTTCGCCGTTGACTTCTCGAGAATAGATCTGGCCCTTAACGATGATGTACTTCGTGTTCGCATCCACAAAGTTGAAAGTGATGTTGGTCATCTGGATGTCGCGGAGCAGGGGAGAGGTCTTGTCATCACGGACGAGGATGTGGGGGACAACACTTATTCCTGGGTACATCGACGGAGATTGCAACATCTCCACATTCGACGGGGTACGTGACGCCTCCTCATTCATGGACGGAGTGTGAGGCACCTCTACGGTCATTGACGGGGTGCGCGACACCACCTCCACGTTCATCGACGAGGTACGGCTGGTAACCGCACGCCGGGGGATATGTGCACCGTAGGCGAAGTTCGAAGAAGGGGTAAAGAGGTTGAAAGGTTGGACGTTCCAGGTATCAGAGAGATACTTGGGGGAGGTGTAAGCGATAGTGTTCGAAACGGAACTGGTGAGCTCATCGACATCGCGGTCAGAAGGAGTCGGACCAAAGCCCATCTTGGTAGCAGGGCCATGGTAGGGCAGAAAGACTTGGTTGAGAATCATGTAACAGAGACGACCAGCCTCGAAGACACTGGAGAACTCAACTGACAGTTTGCCGTTCATCTGATTGTCGTTGGGGTAAAAGGAAGCACGGATGATGTACTTTGTTCCGAATCGAGTGAAGAGGTACCAAATGGCAGAGGTAGGAAAGTTCTCCAGAGTGATACAACGACCAGATTGCTCGCTGTGATAGCCGACACCATATTGAAGCGGGTGTCCGTGGCGGGAATCGTAAGACGAAGTGGAGTTGATAAGCTTGACTTCGATGTCGAAGAAGCGTCCGGTGCCGTCGATGAGCTCAAGTCCGTTGACCTTGATATTGACGACGTATTTCTTAGCGGCGGCGGAGTCGCGAAACTCCACACACGCCATCTTAAAGGCAGTCCCGCTGTTGATAAGGTTGTCCATGATGGAGATTCTGATCAGACCTCCGACACCACAGACCGCGTTGGCAATCTGGGTGAGGGTGGTGCCCTGGGGGATCTTGTTCAGGAGGACACGACGAGAGGCAGTGTCACTGTCAGGGTCGAAAACTGACTTGACATTGATCATGTACATTTCATCGTCAGAGCGAACCCAGACAGTCTCACCCTGGTTGTTGGCGGGGGATTCCTGAGCATCAGATGCAACGACTTGGTTGGTTGTGGAGGTATCATTGTTGCCGCCATCGGCAGGAGAGTTGACCTCTGAGCGGGCCGCGAATTGAGATTCAATCTCGGAAGAATCATCAACAAGTGAATTGGGGGGATCCTATTCCCCTGGGCCATCACTGTCAGACTCTGTGGTCCCACGGACGCTGGATTCATCCGAGTCATCATCAGACGAAGCCTCGTCGTCCCCCTGTGTTTAAGCGTTAATAATCTGATTCAATAAGTGACATGAAATACTTACATCTCCCGACGAGGAGTCACCCTGGGCTTCGCTCATCTGACGCAGTGCGGTATTGCTTTGCTCCAGGTCGGCCTCGACACGACCTAGTTCCTCCATCTTGGCAAGAACTTGAGTGGGGGTGAGATTACCCTCAGTCGAGCCGATAATCTCGTCCTAAGAGGTTAAAGTGTTAATATGAGATGATAAGTGTGTTTGACTGGGGATGACTTACTCGAAGTTCGTCATAACGAACGCGGTTAGCCTTGTTCTCCTCCTTGAGTTTGATCAGGTCTGCACGAGCCTGCTCTCGAGCCTCTCGCTGGCTCATCAGTTCCTCTGATGTGAGGTTGGGGAAGTTAACAGGGTCGGACATATAGTCAAGTTGTGTCTCAAAACTGGCAAGCTTCGTGTGGATCATGTCGTCTCGCTCCTCGAAAGCCCGGTTCACTTCTTCGCTGTCAGCCGACAACGCGAGACTCATATCAGAAGGATGGGAGTCCAAGTCTCCAAAGGCGGTGCCAACTCCGTTGAAGTCGGAGGAATGGGAAGAAAGTTCATCGGAGCGGGAAGACAGGAAATCCCAACTGCCCTGCTCGGAGGTAGGACCTCGATCGCCGTTGAAGGTGGGAGGAGACATTGTTATGTCGACGATTGGTAGTTAGAAGGAAAAGGAGAAGAGGCAGAAGGTTGGAGAAGAGGAAACAGAAAGGGGGGCTGATTTGGTATGGGTATACTTCTCAAGAAGAGAATAGGATGAGGATGTTTAAGTGTGATACTCTTGTACGACACGATTAAAGTGAAGATGTTGGAATGTAAACTTTGTGTTGTGTAAAGAGATGTTATCAACAGAGGTGGGAAGAGTGATGTGAGAGAAGATGTTTTTGTGGAGGGGGAGAAAAGAGGAGAGCAAGATATACGCGAGGGGGGCAGAAGATGCAGCCTACGACGCGTCAAGCCCTAGCCTATAGGAGAGCAGAGTCAACAAAAGGCAGACGGTCCGGTGACCAGGTAACGACCAGTCAAGCTGCCAGTGATACTAAGGAGTAGGGCACCGAGTATTTGCTCCGGGCATGGGAATTTCAGTTTCTTGCGGAAAAGGGATAGGGCATTGCAGGAGTCAAGTACTTGAGGCACTGCAGGGGAATCGGTCCTCGTAGTGGAGAGGTTCAGGAGATGTCGGAGGAGCGGCAGTGCAGTGAGACGAAAGCATTAGAAGCTATCGAGACATGAATCACCTTGATGCCGAACCGCTATCCTGTTCTTAGATCCACAAGAAAGCAGCATGACCAATGTTCATGTTCATGTTCATATGTTGTTCATTGCACCATATCTCATTGACACTCCATCTAGGTTTTGAATGTAGATAATATAATCATAATCCCAATATTGTCGGAGGTAGATATTATTGACGGGATGGCCCATGCCAACTTTCACTTGCTCTTCTCCAGCCCAAGTGGTGTTGTTGCTTGGTGTTGCGGGTGGCCTGCATCCCATTCTGTCCCGCCCCTCCACTGATGAAACTATTCCGGCCCCCACTAGTCTCCCAGAAGTCACCACGATATCGCCGTCTTGTTGTTTTTGTTCATCCATATTGTATTCCGTCCAGTACATCGGAATTTCATCCACCAGCACACGGTCATGGAACTCAGGGCTCGAGGGATGAATATGCCCACGATGGTCCAGAGTATTGCCACCCTCCCTCATGGAGCAGTGCATCTTGAGGCATGCTAACCTTGTGTAGTTGCGCAGTATCACCACCATGGACGCATGGTGTTTTCCACACTTCGACCCCGGCCTGTAAAGCAAACAAACGATGTGCATCGGCCATCTGCGAGAGTCATCCCATCCTCCTCGATCATAACGGCGGCGGCGGCGGCTTGCCCACGGGCATACGAGACATCGGTCAAAGATGAGGAGGCACTCCATCAACGACGCAGCGACATGGGAGCGGCATATCGATGGGAAACGGGTAAGAAGGACGACTGCCGCATGGCCTTGATATTCATCGGAGCATACTGATGTACCAGCAGGCCTTCAATCGAAGACACGACACTCGAAGACACGACGCTCGAAGTCCATAGCGCGACAGAGGAACATACACACATATATACACAGGATCACATCTTCGAAGACTCGATCTGCCTCTACCCCTTATTCTTGCACTTGCGGTCGCTTTCACATCAGTCAGACCACTTGTCTTGACTGCGATGGGATCTGCCAAGCATCGACACTCCTTGATCCATACAGAGGTTCCTCCTATTACCGTATATACAAGCTGTCACTGACCAGACTTGATCATGTTACAGGAGAAGACGAACAAGCAGCCCCCAAAGCGCTAGCTCTATGGAGGAGCACGACGCACGAAAAGACAACGAGACAAGAGGCCGCAAACGAAACGTTCATCGAGACCCGAGACGTATTAAGATTCAATACAAGACACATAAGTACAAAGGGATGATGGGGAACAAGGCATTGGCGATGCAGTTGACAAAGAACTCAGCGAACAATTGGAAGTTGGCCATCAAAGAAAGGAGTCCTTGGAATGATACTGATGAGCAATGGACAGCAATTGACCTCACCACTCGACGATACGACCGCAGAACGAACACTCGGGCATTAGAGATACGCAGAAGAAGATGACGGGGTAAGCAGTTCAAGACATGAAGTTGGAATAGAAGAAACAAGGTTACAACGGGCTCACGTGAAACGACATGTCGTTCCTGCTCTATCCCCGTAAGCTCCACACTAAGACACCTTTGGGTACCTCCAAATTGACCCACTGTATGCAATAAGTTATTAGATCCACGCAAGGTCATGTCCTCATATAGTCACGTATGTAATTAGTAGAAGCTACTTGACTCTTGGTTCCGCTGGATTTAGAGACTTCACTTTCTCAATAACTTAAGAAAGTCACCCCCAATGAGAAAGGCTAAGGATCATCTGGGCTTCTTGGGCATCTTCTAGCTAAAGTACTTAACTAAGTATTCAGCCAACTGTATAATATTGACTTAAAAACTAAGACTCTACGTATCTTTGCCTTAACCGTCTCTTTCTTTTGCCCAATTTACGTAATATAAAGGTCTTTAGAGCTATTATAGATTATAAAACCTTTTAGCTTTAGGTTATAAAGATTATCTATAATAATATATGTTTTAATATAGTATATAAAATAAAGTAGTCTTTATAGTATAATAAAGAAAAAGATATTAGTAAGGTTACTAGAGTTCCTAAATAGTATTATTCTATTTACTATTAGAATTATAGGATAATCAGAAGGTATAAGCTATACTATAGCCAAGTTAAAGAATCCTTTATATATCTACTTAGCCTAGCCCAGCAGAAGCATTCAATTGTTTTAAGAGATTATAGCAAGAACAACAAGAGACAATTGCCACGAACAGAGACGCCGATACGTTGGAATATGGGCTGCTACGTTTCCCCAATCTGAGAAGAATGGTTCCCTACATTCCTCAAAGTAATACGCCTGAAGGTAATGGGAGGCTCTTGGATGCATTTGATCCCAGTTTTGAGGAACCTAATATTAGCAGGCTTGCTATAGAGAAATCAGAGGAGGTTCTGTGACTAAGAGACGGGACAGAGATGATGGCCTATACGTTAGCTCCCGGGTGAGTCAAGCGGCCAGTTTTAGCACCCTTGCTCCCCGCAAAAGACCCCTGTTGTATTCCCAGGACATGGGTTGTAGATGTCAGTTACAGGGGTATTCAGAGACAACGACATGTTGGACCAACAAGATGATGAGAATTAGAGCCGCAGAAGCAATGATGTTTTGACCAGTCACATTTGATTCTCATGTGTAAATCCTGATCAGTTCATACTATTTGGCGATTTCCAAATTGTACCCTGTTCGATGTGGATAGACTTCCTTGTCCAGGTAGCTCAGCCTCCAGGCATCCAAAGCTCCAAGCTTCAGCCGCATGCAACCAGTACAGCCATCCAAGCCTACATTTCAGAGGACGAACCACTGTAAAAAAGGTTCCCGTCTCCTTCAGAAACAAATCTGCAGAGGGAGTATCTGACTCACTGGCCGATTTCTGCCACTCAGCTCAGTCCTGACCCAAACATAAAAGAACACAGCAAAAGTTACTTTCTGGTATCTTACCTTACCTAGATAAGATCACACCTCTTCTGATCTCCACGTTCTTTTCTTCTCTTCTACAACTGGCTTCCGCTTGTCATCAAACATCATGGCGTCTTCATCGGAATCAGATCTGCCTTGGTTTCTCAAGTCATCCTCCCCCGTTCTCTTCCCCTTCGACGATGCCCTGAGACTGCCACAGGCTGAGTTTGAAGAATGTATTCGTCAGATGATCGCCGGTCGACACAAGATATCTCTCTTGCACGATCAGCGTGAGGCTCATTTTGCTGCCATGTCTGAGGCTGATGAGTCCGAGACCTTCACTCTCGTCTCCAACTCGACCTCTGCCGAAATCCGTCAGGCCATGAAGGCCGCCAAACTTTCGAATCATGCATCTCAAGACACTGAAACTATGCGAGGGTCTTCTCCTACCCAGGAGATGGAAGTGGAAGAAGCCCAGCCTGCCCAGTCCAACCCTTTCATGGAGGGCCTCATCAACTACGACAACGAGAAGCCATCTCGGGACCTCGAAAACATGATGTTCACAGAGAACGGCGATCTTGCTTATCGATCTAGCCAGGACGCCCTTGTTGATCTCTTCCAGGAACTCGAGGAAGTCGTCTCTGGTCCTCGCCTCAAGGATCTCCTTACCCGAGCCTGGGATGAGAACCCCCTTGCTACTCTCAGAATCATCTTTAACGCGCGCTCAATCCATTTGGGCAAGAGCTCTCGTACTGTATTCTACCGCTGTGCCGGTTGGTTGGCACAGAATCATCCCTTGACCCTTGTCGCCAACCTCTGCTGGCTCAGCTACCCGGTCATCAACAAGAAGGCCGAGAAGAAGGAAGACGACGACCTTGTTCTCGTTGACGAAGAGAACGATGATGACTCTACCAAATTCGACGTGAAGAATGGAGTGGCCCATGGTTACTGGAAGGATATGCTTAATATCCTGGCCATTGCAGCCAACGACAAGCTTACTGTGATCGATGACCCTAAGGAGGTCCTCAACACCGAGAACCCTGGCATCCTCCGCGGCAAGAGTATCAAGAAGCCTCGTCATCGCGACGGCCGCAGACTCCGGGGATCTCATCATGATGGCATGATGCGTGGAAGAGGTCGCGGTCGCGGTCGCGGCCGAGGCCAAGGATCTCACTCAACTAGACAGGAGATGAGAGAGCTGAACCACAAGGTCGATCCCAAGGAACTCAGACGAGAAACCAGAGAGAACCGCCATGAGACCGCCCGGGTCCTCCTTGAGACCGACCCCGTGTACCGCGCCCTACACCTGACCATTGCTCGACTGTTCGCGGAACAGTTGAAGAAGGACATCCTAGCCCTCCAAGGAGACAACAAGGCCAAGCGCTCTATCTCGCTGTGCGGCAAATGGGCTCCTTCTTCCGATCACTTCCACGACAGACACACCTTCATCGTCAGCACCATCGCCGAGATGCTGTACCCCCGAGCGTCCATCTACCACCCGATGCTCAGCCCAAGAGACGGCCACGAGAAGTATCTTCGATTCGCCCGCGAGCAATACCGCAAGGATACATCTGCCCTCAGAAAGCAGCTCGAGATCGTCGAGCGAGACATCACCGACAAGAAGTACGAAAACATCAAGTATGACCGAGTTCCCTCCCTCGCTATGAACCGTTACTCTAAGCTGTTCATCGAGAACGATGCCGAGCGCTTCGGCAAGTACCTTGATAAGGTTGCTGAAGGAAATGCCAACATCTCTGGAGCTACTCTTCTCCCCTCTACATTGATCCGAAAAGTTCGAATGGGCGGTTCGGCTGGTCGGTCAGGAACCAAATCGCTTCTTGACCAGAAGGTCGCAGAGATCGAGGCCAAGGTTCTCGACGGGCAGTGGAACACGCTCGTCAAGAGAATCAAGGACTCTGGCACAATGGACTCCTGCATCGCGGTCTGTGATGTATCTGGCAGCATGGACGATCCTGTCTTCAGAGATCAGACCACGCCCATAGACTCTTCCATCGGTCTGTCTCTCCTCCTCGCGGAGGTTGCCAAGCCCCCTTTCGCCGGCACCTTCATCACCTTCAGCGAGCATCCCAGAGTTGAGGAAGTCGACTTGACCAAGACTCTGAGGGAGAAGTACTGGGCCATGCACCAATCGGACTGGGGCATGAGCACCAACTTCGTCTCTGTCTTCGAAGACCTGATCCTTCCCATGGCACTCCAGAACAAGCTCAAGCAGGAGGATATGATCAAGCGTGTCTTTGTCTTCAGCGACATGCAATTCAACGAAGCGAGCAACTCCAACTTCCACTACTACCGGAAGTGGGACTCCGAGAGACCCTCAAGCTCAAACTGGTCTACTTCCTTCGAACGCATCAAGGCCAAGTTCGATGAGGCGGGTTATGAACTCCCCGAGCTTGTCTTCTGGAACCTCGCAGGGGGACGAGCAGGCTACTCCGGAAGCGGTGGTGATCCAACGGCGCCCAAGCCTGTCAAGGCTGACGAGGATGGAACATGCCTCGTCAGCGGATACTCGCAGGGCTTGCTGAAGGTGTTTTTGGAGGGAGGTGGTTTTGAGGAGGAGGAGGAGGAGGAGGAGGTTGTTGTCGAGAAGGACGAGGAGGGTAACGTCACCCAGAAGACGAAGAGGGTGAAGATGACGCCTCTCAAGATCGTGCAGAAGGCGATATGCCACAAGGCGTACGAGATGTTGAAGGTGGTCGACTAGGGGGAGTAATGAGTTATGAAAACGATACCCAGAATGAATCGCATAGTTATTGTATGATAGTATTCATCAGTCGAAAGCACGACTTTAGCTAAAGGAGTTGAATTGTATTGTGTTTTGGTATTTTATTTCGTATGAGTGATAAGTGACGCGTGATATGTCAGTGCGATATAAAGATCTTCATATTACAATTTCTGTGGCTCGGAGCTTAGATCACCAGACAGAACTTACCTTCGAGGGCGGGGCGTCTAAATAGCGACTTTCAAAAACAACAATGTACGCTCCTTTGGTCCCAGATAGAGCTTTCCAAGATATCACAGTCGAGACAGGCTGGTTAGGCTCTGCCTTAGACCCCCTCCTCAGCTTGGGTGAGAAGACGCTGGAGATAATGGACTTCACGATCCCTTCATCTAAGACTAGGGGGAGAAGGTTGTTAGTTATAATTACTTTGAACTTACAATCTATAAAATATACCGACTTACATCTTTTTAAGCCATTTGTTGCAACAAATCTATATCCTCTTGATCTAAAATTAAATGGTAACACATGTCTATGAATAGTAGTGACTAAAAAGACATATTGATTTGAGATTTATACAGTAATTTGGCCTACCCTAAGCTCCAATAAGTCGGAATGATTCAACACCGACCTCGGTAATCGCCTGGATTATATAGACTTTTTATCACTTGCAGATTTCACACTCATTCCACATAACTCTAATAAGGTGACGGATTTTGTTCCGACGGCTTTGGCAGAGACTGATCTACAACGCATACCCATTAGCTAATACCCCTTGAGGTGGTTTCTCATCTTCGAAGCCGGTCGTCTCCGCGGAGTGACACAAAGATCGAACTCATCCATCCAACGAGGCTACTGGAAATAGCTATCGGAGATTGCCCAATCCAGCTTCCCGAGATTTAGTTGATAGTAGCGCGGGAGATAACCGCGAATAAAGGCGTAGTGCATTAGTCTCGTGCTATCGAAAGATAGGACGGCCGATATCAACATAAATGTCAACAAGGGATAGTGTCTACATGTTCCGATTCGTAGAGAAACGATATACGGGCGCTTATGCTCATGGATTCGTCTCGCGAAACCGCGTGACCAAAAACTTGTGCGGTATCACTGCCGCACATCGATTTCGCGAGAATATGGTGCAAGATATAGTGGAACTCGGAGGCGGTGATCACTCAATGGCAAGATAGATTGCCTGAAGCTTCAGGTATTGGACAGTGATAGGGGACCTCGTAAATGCGGTTCAGAGATAGAGTTGTGAGAGGTTATAACGCTGAGTTGGGGATGGCTGATAACTCACATCCCATCACATCACCCCTTATTCACAAAGTTCTGCATGCCTTTCTCCACCAACGTCTTGGCCATCTTCTGCATTGCAATCAAAGGGGTAATCGAACATTTCCCATGATCCAACAAATCGAATGAGCCCCATTTGCGAGTTGGGTCATGCGTTCTTTTCAGAGTTTCTTGGCAATTTCATGTACCAACACTCAACGAGTTTACACTGACCTTAAGTCTCGAGAAAAAGGTCCAAGCTCGGAAGACATACGCGAAGAGAATCCTTCATAGTTCTACAAAAGTCGGATGTTTGAAGAGGATAATACGGGATATATCTCGACTATTTAAGCACGTTCATGTTCTGCATCGCCGAATTGCGGCCGTTTATAGGGTCCGTTCACAGAGCCAGCTGGTGTTTCACAAATTCTCATACAATGCTCCATATGCAACCATCTCCGCCATTCTGGGTACCTGAACGCGGAGTTAGGAATGAGGAGTCCCCAGATATCTCACTGCGTCCGTGGGGGATTTGATGCGTCCATTCGCCCGGGGAAGACAAGAAAAATAGGGGCACTGAGATATTTTGACAAGTGTACATGCTGGAAAAAGGGCCGTTTACTTCGGCGCAAGATGGACTGTCCGTTCTCCAGCGACAGGCATGAAGCTCCGAGTAAACGGCCGGCTCTCCACGGCTCCGGGTGGGTCCTGGAGGAGTCTTCCGAAATGAAAACGCGGGTCCGGAGCAGAGAATTTGGGGGTGCCTATTTCACGGGCTGGGGGGGTTGTGGACTGTAGGCGAGGTCACGTTGGAGAGAAGAAAATTACAACAAGGTGAAAGTAGGTTAGTAGTGCTAGGTTTGGAAAAGATGGAAGTGATATGCCGGTACTTGGTGTCAGAGCCAAGGAATCGTTTCGATGACCCACTGGACTTGGCGATGAATGCAACTTGAGCCAAGGATAGGCGAGTAGAGAGTGTGATTGCGAGTGTGAGTGAGTATGGGGGTATGATGGCTGGAGTTGACGTTGGAGATTCTCCGCAAGAACAACCCCAGGATTCGCTACACAATCAAGGTTTTTTTCTCCAACGTTTTTATCGCGACAAGTCGTGACAGGAGCGAAGTGAATTGTGTAACGCGTAGTGATCGTCGGGTCGTAGTCCAAGTCGCACCGAGAACGATGCCGTAAGCCCAGAGATTGACCAATGCCCACCCTCCAAAATGGGGCTGGCACCCATGGCGGTTTAAGCTTACCTTGCGGTGCCTTGGACGCTACGTCATAGGCCCAAACTCAACTAACAACACCAAGAAAATTAGAGAGCAACATCCACTGTAAGTACCTAAATTCTCGCCAAGTTTTCTGGGTGTGCGTGCCCCAGAACCCCATGCCAAGAGGTTATTCGCATCCACATTCTTCCAGAAATCCAATCATTGATGATCCACTTTGCACTGAGTCGCTCGCCTTGTTGCGGTTCAGGTTCTGAGGCCAGCAGAGATGGAGAGGAGAGAGACAGAGGAGGAGAAAGATACTGGAGAAACCCCAGATGATGAAGGATTAGAGCAACGCCACTGACATCGGCCCTTTATCGTCAAACCTCGTTAGAGACTAATAAGCAACATGGACCTCTCCACGCTCTGTTTGTCAGTGATGCCATGCCATGCCCATCTCTAGTGAGTCTTGGGTGCTCTAAGTGTGAGGTGATCTGCACCTGGCACAACGCCTGTCTCTCTGCTTCTGTCTCTTCAGAGAAACGGCCTTGGCTTGGCTTGGCTTGACTTGAACTTCCCCATGACGACTGCCAAGTTTAGTAAATGATGCCCGCCCCCATCTCGTCTCGTCTTCTCCATCATCATCATCATCCATCGCGGAACGGAAAGACATGCCCTGTCGGGACCCCCGACTGTTGACCTGTACCTAATAGTCTTATGGGGCAGGCAGGGCCGTTTCTTTTCTTCTTCTTTTTGTATACCCCAGGTCTTGCTTGGTCTTGGTCTTGGTATCTGAAGAATAAAAGACCTCGTCTTCCCTCCCTTTTTTCTATGCCTTTTGGAAATAGATCTTTATTCTAGTTTTATTTACTGTATTTCCTTTTCTCATTACACCTGCGACACAGTTGTACACCATTGTAGCCATGCTTGGTCATAGGTATGTCTACTATCCTCCCTCTATACTCAGCTTCGACCTCAGCTAACACTCCCAGGTCTATCAAGGTCAATGGCGCCGACTGCGGCATCGAAGCCATCCTCTTGGGCGTCATCACGTCCATCGGTGGATTCCTTTTCGGTTACGATACTGGGCAGATTAGTTCTATGCTCCTCTTCAAAGACTTTATCATGCGCTTCGCAACCGGTTACGACGGGGAAAAAGACGAAAAGGCTTTTGAGCCCATCATTCAGTCGACCATGGTCAGTCTCATGAGTATCGGAAGTTTGATCGGTGCTCTATCTGGTGCCTAGTACGTCTCCTTGACCCTCGCGCGACCCAATACAACAACTGACATTACTTCAGCACATCTGATTGGTGGGGTCGCCGCAAGAGCATGACCTTCGGAGTCGCCTTGTTCATTATTGGTAATGTCATTCAGATCACGGCGATGCGATCGTGGGTTCATATGATGATGGGTCGATTCGTTGCTGGTCTTGGTGTTGGTAACCTCTCCGTCGGTGTTCCCATGTTCCAGTCCGAATGCGCCCCTCGCGAAATCCGTGGTGCTGTTGTCGCTTCCTACCAACTCATGATCACGATCGGTATCCTGGTTTCCAACATTGTTTGTCTCGGTCTCAAGAAAATCGACCACAGCGACGCATCCTGGAGAATCGTCATTGGCCTCGGCATCGGCTTCTCTCTACCTCTCGGCCTAGGTATCCTGGCTGTTCCCGAGTCTCCTCGATGGCTCGCTTCCAAGGGCGACTGGGAGGGTGCTCAGATCTCGCTCGGACGTCTTCGCGGTATGAAGGGTAACCTTGAAAACCCCCTCGTCCAGGACGATCTGAGAGAAATGCGAGGCATCCTTGAGAAGGAGAAGCAAGTCGGCCAGGGAGGCTGGATCGAGTGCTTCGACCCCAGGAGCTCGGTTCCCAAGCTTCTCTGGCGCACTATGCTCGGCTTTTTCATCCACTTCTTTCAGCAGTGGACCGGTGTCAACTACTTCTTCTACTACGGAGCTACCATCTTCAAGTCTGCTGGAATTGAGGACCCTATCCAGACGCAGCTCATCTTGGGTGCTGTCAATGTTGCTACTACCTTCGCGGGTCTCTGGTTCGTTGAGAGATTTGGACGTCGTTGGCCTCTGTTCATCGGTGCCATCTGGCAAGCTGCTTGGCTGTGTGTCTTTGCCTCAATCGGTACAGCTATCGATCCCGTGAGCAACAGCACAGTCGGTATCGTTCTTATTGTCTGCGCGTGCATGTTTATTGCGTCTTTCGCCAGTACCTGGGGTCCCATGGCTTGGGTCGTCATAGGAGAGACCTTCCCTCTCCGTACTCGTGCGAAGCAAGCCTCTATCGCTACTGCCGGTAACTGGCTTGGCAATTGTAAGTGACGACTCTTTGTTGGTGTGATACTCTTCTCTAACAACTTTAACAGTCATGATTGCTTTCCTCTCTCCTATCGCAGCCGATGCCATTAATTATGCTTTCGGTTTCGTCCTCGTTGCAGCCAACCTAGCCGCCGCTCTTCTCGTCTGGTTCTTCCTCTTCGAATCTCGAAAACTCTCCCTGGAGAATGTCGATCTCATGTATGGCCAGCAGGGTCTTAAGCCTTGGAACAGTCATAAGTGGGTTCCGCCTGGATACATCACCCGTGACCAGAGAGACGAGGCCGCCTTCCATGGAAATGACAAGGGTAGAAATAGCGAGTCTCACTCTGGAGAGGATTCCCGTGTTGAGCAGATTGACGTTTGAGGTATAGAAGGGCTGCATGAGACTTATTTGTGTAAGCACTGGATGCATACGCGGCGTTCGTTATGGTTTTGTCACTGTATGCGGAGTTGGCTAGTGTGGCTTAAGACATGCGATCAATTATCATTATTGTTTTTATCTAAACTGTTTTGCAAAATGTGATGAGTATCATGAAACGATTCAGCGCTTTGAAACATCCTTGTAACCTTGTAAATGCATTCCTTCGCGTATGGTCCGTTGCTTTCGTCAACGTGTATTCCCTCAGGACCAATTCCCTCATAGCCTTTCATGTATCTCTTAAACGACCTGCTTGCATACTCAAAAGTCATTTACTACGCCAACATTATCTCTCCAGGCCGATGTCTTCTCCCACTCCTTCATAATTCTGGTACTATCGACAACTGGCCCCGACCACGTTATCTCTGCTCTAGCTTCGACTATGTTGTACCGAAACAAGCATTGCGGGTCACTGCTGCTCCTGATTTCGAGTGTTTGAAGTTTGGGCATCTTTCGTGCTGCTCTCGCTGCGCAGCAGAGCAATATCTCTATCCTTTGTCGATAACGCGTCTTGAATAAATTTGTTGATAGTGTGAGTGTCTTGAGATGGGGCCAGATTATCAATGATTTCAAGTCCGCATCAGAGTCGAAGATAATAAAAAGACGGAGAAAGTCTTTGGCATCGATGATGTCAACTACAGACATGTGCTCTAGGTTCTTGGAGTATTGGCGGAGGCGTTTGCCCAATACATCTCTCAGTTTGACATCGCGTGAAGCCCAATCTTGGAACGCCGTGGATTTCCTTCCGTTGATGGACAGTGTCCTGACTGAGGCTGGGAGATTCTCAGCAAAAGCTCTAGCGGCATATCGGGTCCAATCTGACTCTTCGTCGGCGCCAACTGAGGCCCATCGCTCGATCGTGACATCTTCAAGGTTCTCGAAGCTTTTGAACATTAGACTTAGAGTTTCTGGATACATTCGACGGAACTGCGTGTTGCGGATCAGAAACTTGGAGACAATTGGGACGCGAGGGAGTATGGCATCCTCCTCTTTGTAGTATGGCTTTTCACTTGCGTGTTGTGCTGTGGTCAGTTCAATATGCTTCCAACCTATGAGGTCTCGCCTACAGGCGTTCCAGTGATCCCGTGTCCTCCAGTCCGCGTTCGGCAAGCCCCACAGACTATACTGTTCAACGTAGGGTCCATGAGGATTGTCGTAATGGTAAGGTTCTCTTGACTCTGACTCCTTGTGGACCTTGTATGCGGCGAGATCCCGTTCAAAGATACGCTCTCGCCGCAGCATACCAACCCAATCATCGTATGCGAATACACTTAGCTCAAAGGTGATTCTATTCTCTGGGTTCCATAGAGAGATGATGTCCCATAGTCGAAAGACGGATTGAGTAAACACCCTGTCTGCACGGCATGTTACTTTGGGCTTCTCGGCCCTCTTTATTTTGTTTGCATGCTTGGGATTGGAATTGGGAAGATGTATTCGATACCATATGTGCTTGACGAAACCTTGGCGTCGGGGTACCAGGAATTGTGCGAGGCAGCTCAGGTCATCTTTGGCGATGGCCAACGACCTGAAATTCTTGCGCTCGAAGAAATCCTGCCACGACTTGCAGACCACAGCGTAGGGGGCGGTTGAGGGTTCTCGGGAGACGTCTTGGAGGATCATGTCTTGGATCTCGGGCGGGAGGGAGTGGAAACGAGGAGGCATGATGTACTATTGGAGGGGATATCTTGATGCTAACAATGTTAGGGAGGATCGTGAGGGTATAGTATAGGGTCTCTGAACTGACAGTAAGTGTTATAGTATAATAGCTGGAGTATATAGTGGCTACTAAGAATTGGAACAAGAAAGTGATGTTGTTTGTAGCATAAGATTGAAGTGATTTGCAATGGGTGCTTGGACTGAAGTTTGCGTATGAGATATATGAAAACGAAGGGATGCCATTATTTAAATGTTCATCCTGGAACACCTAGACGCCATTAAGATGTCGGTAGTGGGAAATGTTTTGAAAGGCTAGAGTGAACAATAGCATGCGAACAAGGGGTCGGCGTGGTGAACAGGTGGACTGAGCGGCAGAACACAATGACGGTAAAAGAACTCTTTGAACAAGATGTCAAAGAAATTAGTGTCAAAGAGCGTTGTTTATTGTGTGCTAGTACTATGTGAAAAGGGAGGTCTGTTTATTCTCCCCTATTGTGATGTCTTTGGTGAGATAATGAATTGGACGAAGGAGATGCAGCATGGCTACGAAAGGTCAACGAGATATCTCCAGGAACATGACGGAGAACTCAAGATCATCAAGGGACTAGAATGCATGCACCTATCTTGTTGACCTCCTTGACATCTACCAAATATATCGAGAAAGGAGTGTTCATGCTGTATAATGCGACATTGACACTCGCTTCCCAAGGACAATCAACGTGACATCCAGTCCAAAAGATTACAATTATAGGCTCTCCTAGGCTAGTACTCAGCACTTCTGCAGGTGATCGAATTCTAGCTGTTGTTGTTCCCCCCCGCCTGAGGCACCGACCTTCTTCGCTCTGCATGAACTTGCCAGTGCCCCGCCTCCCTCCATCTCGCATCCATCTTCTTTCTACTCAACATCACTCTCCCTCATCACAAAAAGTCTGCAAATATTGCAAAGATTCTCAGAAAACATCGCGCTAGCCCTTCATTATTCAGGGTAAGTGATAGAATCCTCAGCCAGGAAAAAAGACTTTCGAAAAAAGAAGTCTGGTGATACTACTTGAGGCCTGTGATAAATTTCAGAACGATTGCTTACTCTTTCGTCTTTATCCTACAGGCCATCTTGTCATTTTCTGAACCAGTCTCCTAGAGCTGTCTCGGCTATTGCCAGTTCTTCCCTCTACGATAAATCCCCTCTTTTTCTTTGATACACCTTCTTCCCCCCCTCCTCTTCTTCTTCTGCGTCTTGACAAGATGTCGGATATTTGCGACCACCAGACCTTTTATGTGAACTGCAGCTCTGCTGCAGCAAACTCAGGATTCTTGCGGCCATCTCCCGAAGAGAGGACACTGGGAATGTCGAAAACCGGGAGACTGGCCAGGGGGGCATACCTGGCAAAGGAAGACGCTGTACATAACGAGAAGTCATTCCCGGGACCTCTGGTCCTACCTGGAGACCATATAACCGAAAACCCAATGGAGCAGGGCCAGTCCTGCAAGGACTGGTTCGCCATGGAGACTACCCAAAAGCGCTGCCAGGAAATATCAAGCAAGAAGAAGATATACGTGTACGGCCCGCCGAGCGTGAAGCGTCTGGCCAAAGAAATGCAAAGCTGGACAACCCCTGTCCTTCCCCAAGGCTTCCCCCCTGGCCCTGAGCGATGGACTTGGACTCTGAAGATGAAAAATCAACTGATCGTTTACCTCCGCGCCTTCTTCACGACGATGCACATCACCCAGTACTCCGGCACTACGAACTTTTCAACCATCCAAGGACGGAAGCGAGTCCACTTTGCGGACACTCCGCCAAGATCAGTAGTTGGTTTTACAGTTAGAGACGATCGCGACACTTTTGAAATTCGACACCGCCCGTCGCCGGACGGGCTGTCGAGGATGCAACTTAACGTCTCTGACTTGAGGACTGCTCTCGTACAAATCAAAGTTCCACCCGCTCATTCAGTGGTGTTGGTGGTTAATCACGATCTCTACGAAGAGGACGAGGGGGTGTACCTAACAGACCGATTATGGGCAGCAGATGGAATTGCGATTGTGTCGACATTTCGCTACAACCCATCTTTAGATGGGTTGGCAGGCGTCGACCGGTTGCACAGGTGGCCAGCGAGCCACTGCAAGGCCTATGTTGATGCAAGGTGCCAAGTACTAGACGAGAACAAAGACTCGACGACTCGAAACCATCTCGCCTTCAAGGCTTTTGGAAAACCGCCCGGTGACTCTGCTCTCAGTCTTGCGATCCAAGCCGCCAATCAAGCTGGTCGGCCGTCTTCAATGGAGGATCTCTCAAACCTGTGGTTCGCACGAGTTCTCGTTGCTGTGTCTCGGGAAACTGCCCATTGTTTCGGGCTACAAAACTGCACTTACTATGCCTGCCTCATGCAGGGTATAAGGGGGACTCGTCAGGCGGGCGAGATACCCCCTTACCTCTGTCCCGTTTGCCACTCTAAGCTCGGGTCCGAACTGGTGCTTCTACAACCTGTGTCTAAACGCGGGATTGAAAGGGAGAATGCCTGGCTTGGGGAGCATTACGCTGAACTGAAGGCGTTTTGCAACAAGTGGAACAAGATTCCGCAGTTCGCCGCCTTTGAGGCATGGCTGGGAAAGAGACTTGAGGATCGCAAGGGTGGCGGTGATACCGGTGAAACAGCTGGGCCTTCAAACTAGGAGGCGCCGGCTGCCCGGCCAAAGACCATCTCAGACATGGTCGATACACATCTAGTAGGTTCGTTCTGACTGAGCCGTCTATACTACACTAGCTAACTACTATTGCTAACTAGGATCCCTCGACCTATCCCTCCATCTCATCTACACTTGAAGAACA
>LTDI01000607.1:0-48179 GCA_001654545.1 Fusarium agapanthi
CCCACCCCCCCCCACAGTTAATGCAGCCATAATGTTCCATCTTTTAATTTTACAAGTTGCGCTCTACCCAGCTCTCAATCATGCCAGCCAACGAGGCTTCGTAGTGCTTGATCGAAACCTTTCCAGATGCCTCATCCAGAGATGTATTGGCCTGGACGAAGACCTTGCGAGGCTGCTTGTTCTTGAGAACAATGTCACGGACCTTCTTGCCCCAGAATTCAGTGTCGACCGTTGTCATGTGCACGTAAAAGTCAGTACCAGTCTTAACATCGGCGGTCGATTTGTAAATGTGCAGCTTCTGGAGATACTTGGCAACAGCTGGCGAATTTGTTAGCTCATGTCCAGTCGTTAGAGATAAATCTTACCATCTCGACCAGCTGTAAGGATCTTGGAGCGATCCAACTTGATGGTCAAATCGGAAAGATCATCCTGTTTGTAATCAAGCTTGCAGAAATCGTCCTCGGCCTCAAGGAAGCACTTGAGGATGGAGAAGCGAGCTTGGCTATGAGCCTGGCCCCATTTCTGGCTCTTGGGATCCCACATTTCAAGGGAAGCGAGTCCAGCTCGGGCCATGGATAGGTAGGAGGCGAAAAGCACATCACCAGCTTCGCCATTGATATCCTCGGAACCATCACCAAATCCGAAAATCTTGAGAACGGGGAACTCGCAGCTCAGGTGCATAGCAACAAGCTCAGCACGGCACTCCTCGTACGAGGCAGCAATGCTACCAAAGACAGAACCCCAAGTCTGTCCGGGCTTGTACCAGGTTGTGATAGGCTTGTTATCAACAGGACTGACGGGAGGGTTCTCCTTATCGAAGTTGTAGGTGCCTGGGGATGTCTCTTGGAGAAGTTTACCGCAACCATGGCCTAACGAATATGAGCAGTAGATTCAAGAGACTCGAGGCAGGTTTACATACCAGTAAGCTCGTGGAGGCCAACTTGAACTTCAAAGGAAGCATCTCGCTGCTTCTTGTAGACCTCAAGATCTTCGTCTCGGATGAAAGGAATCTTCTCATCAGGTGCCTTGGCACTGAGAACATTTCCCAGTGACACATTCTTAAAACCCTCAGTCTGACGGATGTCATCATAGTTGGGGCTGCATACAGTGTCAGCAATCCACTTCCCGCTTGATATCGGTTTCTTCCGGGAACCTACATGTTGATACCAGCAGGAATACCAGAACCTAGACTTAATGTTAGCATGAGTGTATTTGATGAATCTAGTATCACTAGGTCACTGGCCAGCAAAGGTGAGAACCTCGAGGGATGTGAAGTCAGGAGATAGGAACTTGTCCTTCTCAAACTCCGAGCCCCAAGGCAACAGAGGAATGAGCTTTGGAGCGTTCTTCACAAGCTCTCCAAATGCGCGAGTTCGCTCAACTGGGCAACGGTCAGTGACTGGTCAAATATTTAGCTTCAATAAATCTTACGGTTGACCACTATATAGAAAGTCAGTAATTAATTTCTCGTCCAGGGCGTATATTGATAAGGAGCTTACTAGAGGCAAAGCCTTCCCACTCTCCACGAATACCAGCAGGGTCTCGATAGGTCTCGATGAAGCCAATGTTAGACTCAACCATAGGACCCTTGTCCTTGATCCAGTATCTTTGACTATCCTTGAAAGCCTCCAGTGAGCCGGACTCAAAGGACTTGCTGTAAGCCTCGTGCATCTTCTTCTGGGTATCGTTCTCCGCATTCTCGGCAGCACCGTTGATGAAAGCTGTGATGTTCTTCATCTCCTCAGCGTAGTCGCCGTAGACCAGCTTGATTGTCTTGCTCTTGAGAGGTTCATCCTCCACGGTAAACTCGGTCTGCTTGCCAATATCACCTCCTTCACTGGGGATTTCCTTGACAGCTGAAGCGATCAGTATCTCGTAGTTACCCTCTGAGGTCTTGCGAAGTCGGTTGTTCTCGGGCAAAAGACCTTTGGACTCCATCCAGTCAGAAACAGCCTTGATTTCGTCCTTCGTAATGTGCGAAGATTCGGGGTAGTAAGTAGTCATGTGCCCGTCATCGGGATAGCCAAGGTGCATCATGGCGGGATTACCAGAGCTGAAAATGCCTCCCTTTGTCGCCTCGTAGAACTTGTTGGCCTTCGGTGAGGTGGAAGCGAGAGCAGCCACAGTCTTCTCCGAGCACCGGGGAATGAACTTGGAGTCGCCGAAGCTCTTGTAGTTGCCATTGTTGCCGAGGAACATAGCGGCGTACTCGAGGAACCGGGTAAGCTCATCTTCTTCGACGCCAGCCTTCTTTGCTAGGGCAGTCCAATCGCCGTCGGCAGACTTGTGGAGAGTCAAGATCAAGTCAAATATTGGCTCAGACTCGGGGGAGATCTGTCGAAGGACAATTCTGGTACCAGCAAAAGCAGCTCTATAATTGTGTGTTAGCAATAAACCACACGGCCCCTCCCTCATAAGCATTGTTGCCCCTCATTCCAATGTGATCGAGCTTCACAACTTATACACAATCGGTAATAAAACTTACTTGCTGATAAAGTGAGCGTAACGCTTCTGTTTGTCATTCAGGGCATCAAAGTGCTTCTCAATCTCGAGCCTAACCACCGAGGGGGGCTTGTCGGCGAGGTAGTGGACCAGCTCGTTTGGGTTCATGACGATGGCAGAGGTTGAAAACTTGTGAAGGTTCTGGTGGTTGAAAGACTTCGTAAAGCGAGGAATGGGTCGTCGCGTCAAGTTAGTTAACTTCAAGGCCGCTGTTCTTAGTGAAGGTAGTCTCTGAAGTATGAGAGACGGTGAGATTAAGTTGGGAGAAGGCATGCCCGTGGCTGTGACTGACGTTTTCAGGTCACGTCGGCCAATGAATCTTTTGTTAATCTGGGGACAAACGCAGCTTCCTAAACGTGTCAAGGCGGCAAACAGAAAGCCCAGAGCTTATTGCCTATAGCAGCTAGTAAGGCGGTGCACAAAGCCCCATCGTAAAAGCCAATGAGGGCTTTGCAACGAATTGGATATTTTTGTTTCATGATGTTAGATAAATTTGAAGACATACAGTTGAATTGACCATTCCACTGAGAAACGAAGTGATGGTTTCACTGGATGGCTCTACACAGCAGTTGTGCCAATGCCGTCACCCTATTGCCAGTCCTGTCACAGGTGCTGAAGCTTCAAGATAACCTCGTTATATATGAATATCGTGTATTGATGAGCCACCAATGGTAAAATCAGCAACAGCTCGTGTTTGGCACCTTGTCATCAATGGTTGCTATGCTGAATATTGGAATTCATCCACAGATTGGAACCAGCGAGAATCAGTGAAATGTGCTGAGGCATAGGGTAAGCACTTATTGATCCGTTCAATGAACTCACATCACAACTGTTTTCCTGTTTTGCAACGTGCTGGTAATTATGAAGCCCAGCCTTTCTTTCGTTGGTATGTTTGAAATTGAAATGTATTGTCCTCATTACGTAGTGCTCTTCGGGATGTGGACGCTAGTCACTTCTTTCGACCACATCTGAGAATTATTAGTTACTCTGAAAGGAAGCAGGATAGTTGCCGACACATCCTAAGGAAGATGAAGCGAACCGAACCGAAGCATCAAACCGAGGAGCCTTTCAGTTCTACCACCCTGGTCACCACAGACGGGCGGGCACTAGAACCGTATTTGCGATTTTATGCAGAAACCCACTCGGATGGTTAATGTCATGAAAGGCTTCATTAACATTGGATCTAGACACAATGCTTTCCGAAACCTGAATCAAATGCATACCCTCTTGGTGGCAATAACGACTACTGTGTACATAGGCGAGGCAGGACAAATACTCGTCTGAAGAAAAACCCACTGACTATCTATCATGCCTGGTCTAACCATTGCAGAGATATGGATGGGAGCGGATGCGCATGCATTAATGAATGTCTTGGTTTGTATGGTCAACAAATCCGGGGTGCTTCCATCGGGCGAGCTGCTCCATGCTGATCAACTAACCCTACATTGCAATGCACCCAAGAAAGGGCCAATAAAATATCATGTGCCGCCGAACAGTTGCACAATACCAAAATTATCTGAGGATTTAAGCATTCAGCTATTTTAAGCGGTGTGGCGTTACAGGGCCGCAACTCGGCAGAGGATTGAGATGTGAAGCTAGGCCAAGCCTCATCCTGCAAGTAAGCGTTAGTACGGTCAACTACATCAGCCGGCGTTGTCAACCGAGCCAACCCTTCGGAATCTAGCAAACCAGCTGGGCGGGACACCAGGGTTGGGGTGACATGGATGGCTGTCTAAGACAACTGCAACTCCAGCCGGGGAAGCTTTTGTGGTTCCCCCGAATTGGACGATGCTAATGTGATTCCTGGAGCAAACAACTGATGTGTGACTGATTGCCAATGTTCGCCGGCGGAAATGGAGAAGGCTTGATCATGCCGAGTTCCCATTCGTGGTGTTTACGGATCTGCTGATCTTTAGCATAGCGTTCCTATACTCGATCGGAAGCGTTTGGTATTTTGTCATTTTGTTCATGACCGAATGATAAAATTGCTAGCTGGAAGATTCTGGCCGCAGTGGTCAAGGCTCTGTGCTTTGAACTGTCGTTCACCAGCTGACCTTCTACCCCCACGCTATTACTCCACACTCAACGCTACTGGGGTTTCTCTCCTTGTGCCTTTTCCGTTCCCCTTTGCCCTGTCCTGTTTTGGGTCAATCTCTCCCGAGTCGTGACTTGTGATTGGATCAAGAGTCGAGGTCTTGAAAAGTGATACTCAGCCGAAAGAAAGGAAAACGTTGCAGGAATTCCCATGTAGTTGAAAGAAAAGCTGTGATTCGGTCTTGGTTTGAATCTTGAATTCAACTCGAGGGCCCTGCTCGGGCGGCTAGTGGGTGAGGTGAGCAACCAGATACCCATCAATACCTGTAAAGCTACCAGGTACTTAGGGTGCCTAAAACCAGCATTTATGGGTAGCATGAGTGACGACCGCGCGCTCAGTTCAGTGACCTCGGTCAAATATGCTTGGAATAATAGGGGCCGTTGGGTTACTCGTAAACCATCCCAGATGTGAGAGCACTCCTGGCTTTCAACCAGAGTACCAAAATCAACTGGTCTATCTATGGGCGTACTAAACTATTCTGAACTTATCTAGGTCTTCTTGTCGTTTACAGGTCTCAAGTTTTCTCGCCTCCCATGGACCACTCAGGAAAGAGGACGTTAAAAGTATGATACAGTGGGAATGTTGAGAATGAGGCTCTCAACGGGCGAGTGTTATCAATGAACAATGACATGGGAGGGTGTCCAATTTTCCGGTCGGGAAATTCGGACCAGCACAGCGGTACGCCCCATCATCAACCAAGTTTTAAAACCTTCCCTTATATGTGTCACTGGAATTTGCTTTTCTAAGATTTACCATGAAGCCGTTTGCCAAATTCGGCTCAAGCCAGCCGGATAAGTGTTTGAGACCGATCCTCAGTAATATTCGACATTTGCCGGATTGATCAGCTTGTTCAACTATGGTCGGATTCGAAAGGAACAGAGCCAGACAAATAGAACCCACGACATAGATGATATATAGACCAACTGATAAGTGACGTTGCATGTCGCTGTATCGTTGGTCGTGCGAGCTGGCACACGTTCGGTTCGGCGGCCAGACAGCCAGAGTTTCCAGAATTACCCAACTGCGGAAACTCCGCGCAAGGAGTTTCCCCCAGGGAAGCATGATAGATTCGCCCCTGTTCTACTATTTGAGCTTCTATCCAGGCAATCCGAAGCTAATGATTTGCACTCCATGTCTGTATCGTTGCATTGCCCCAAGTGAGATATACAATTTGACCAAGATAGATGAGATTTCGCTGGAGCTGTGGTTTTGTAAACCGATCTGGAACATGAAAAGGAACGTGCCGTGGGCTCGTGACCTCAAAAGCCATGCACATATGAACGGGAGAGTGACAGGGGCTGGTTCTGGGTAATGTGAGTTGGGCCCTCGGGGGGCAAGAAAACTTAGACCTGGATATAATAAGGTATTAAAAATAAACTTAGCAAAAGATATCCTAAATCTAGTAAAGTTACCCTAAATATATCCTAAGTTACCTAAGTCTTTTTGTCATTTAGGATCAAGATCCTGAGTGTTCTTTCCTCCCCTAGGTTGGATGGAATTTGGGGTTCAAGATGTCCCACAGGGAGCGTCATGGGCCAGATCCTCACCAATCTTTTTCCTTTTCCCCTGATAGTCTTAGATTGAACGACATTGCCAGTCCATCTGGAAATCATGCTCCACCGTAGTATATCCACTGCCATGCTGTTACTCTCCAACACACAGCTACGTAGATACCTACATAGCACAAATGAGTGAGATCCATTGTAACTGGACAGCCTAATAAGGTAGTCAAGACAGAAAGATGCCTGGTGAAGTAGATTCTGGTGACCTTTTTCCGTCCTCAGCCAATTGGTCCAGAGCCCTAGTCACCCCCAGACGGCATGCCCTGCTGGCACCGGGCTCCAAAGCCTGGCCTGGGTTGTGGAGTTGGATCCCTTCCAGCGGGTGACAGTCACCCCCGGGCCCATTTCACTACACCCTGCCCCCACGCCACCTGTGGAAGCAAATGTAGGTCGGGCTGTGCGAAATAGTGGAAGTTGGAAGTTTGTTGCCTACCCCGGGCTTCTCTCCGGACCCTTTTCCTTGAGCCTGAATTAGGTACATCAACTATGACTTGTACCGTCATCAACCTTATATAGATCCCTCTGGTCCCCGTGTCCCTCTGTCAATCTGCTCTACTGATTTGCAATTCTTGGCTTTTTCCTATTCACATCTTGATGATTTACTCAACCGATTCATAGACATTTGGCCGTCCCGTTACTACGTCATTATCATTATCATTGTCATTCACATTCACATTATCGCTGCCAATCTCACCTCGCTCGACCTTCAGTTATACACCAAGCGACAGGCGTCATTAGGGGCTTCTTTAACATCATAAATATTCCTAAAAGATTGGCTTTGTTGGCTCTCTTAATCACTTCATACGAAAATGCTTTCCTACGAACCCACACCAATGTCACTCAAGACTCCCACAAAACCAACTACCATTACTTTGCCGCCCACTACTTCGTCACCAATGACGGTAGCACCCCCATCCATCAACTCTGCCACCATCAATGGCCACAAAGCCCAGGGACAACAACACATCTGGCTGGTTACGGGCCCTGCCGGCTGTGGAAAGACAACAGTCGCTGGACATTTGGCTCAATCATTAGGCCTGCCCTATATTGAGGGCGATTCGGTATGTAGAACTTTTGCAGAACGCCCCACGTTATGAAAATGCCCCAGCGTCACCACTAACATGGTTTTCTCATTAGTTCCACCCTCCCGCCAATATTGATAAGATGCGTAATGGTATTCCCCTAACTGATGCCGATCGATGGGATTGGCTCACAGCTTTACGGGAAGAATCCATCAAGAGACTGAATTCCGGATCCAATGGAGTCGTCCTTACTTGCTCGGCCCTCAAGCGCAAGTATCGCGATGTCATCCGCGTTGCTGGATACTACGATCACCGCATTCAGATCCACTTCGTTTTCCTCGACGCTTCTGAGGAGCTTCTTCTCGCCCGTGTCGCCCAACGACAAAACCATTACATGGGTGCCAACATGGTCCATAGCCAATTCGAGACCCTTGAGCGACCTTTGGCCGATGAAAAGGATGTTATCACCATCGACGTCAGCCGGCCCATAGAAGAGGTGGAGCGGGAAGCGCTCAGCAACGTGTTGGAAGCAATCACCAAATCTCAAGACAAGCCATGAGCGCTAGACAGCATTGGTAAACAATGTTTTGTACGCTTTATATCATTTGGTACATCTTTACCGGCTTCATTATACACTGCCGGCCCGCCATACACTGTCATTTTGGACAATTTTAGGCGAGGCCTTATTATCAAGCAGGGAGTCACAGCGTTATGGTTATATATGCATTCAGGATTTCGGAGTTCAAGATTTAAAAGGCGTTTGGAACCAAGAGTCTTGTCATTGCCCAGTACCTATGCACTCGGACAGCTCTCCGATGAGGCGCGACCAGGGAAAAGAGGACTAGCTAGGTAGCTTGGTCCAGTCCCCCGCAAAGTGTCAGAGTTGCAGTCATTGTACCGCATGAGCACAACTGGGGCTGCTTGCTTACACGGATAGGCTAAAAAGAAGGGAGGGAAAGGTACTCGCTCATCCCCAGGGTTCTGAGTTGACACTACGCGCGCATGGGAGCCAAATTCTGAGCGAGATGCGAAGTCAGTTTGGAGGGTTGCTACATTATCTACTCCATGTTAGAAGATCCATGATCTGCTTCACTTGTTAGGGCAGAAATACAAACAAATATTCTTGCACTAAACCCATCAGTACTATGCGATGTCTGCCGTCCGTTGCCACGAGCCTATGAGGTTTCTTGTAATTTTGCTCGCGAGGAGACATCTATCCAGGCATTGGCTTCCAGCTATCCCGATGAACATTAAGTCTCCTGCATCATGACAACTCAACACACTTGACGGCGGCTCAGCTCGTCTGATTGAAAATGCCTCTGACCGACAAGCGAGCGAGTGATAGCTCATACAAATACTTGGAATGTAATTGGAAGCTTCCGGTCGGTGTGTCGTCATCATGCACGGTGAAACCCATTCGGCATCTTGGGGCCTGAGCGATTTGCATCACGAGGTTATCAATGCAACGGAATCAGGGTTCTACAGCTTGGGCCAACATCATCACTCTTATGCAGATTCAAATTGTCTGGATTCTCCGGCCACCCAGTCCTTACACCTCGCCATTAACAAAAATGAGACCTTGACATCTAGCCAAACCGGGATTCATTGCCGAGAAACAATGCAGTATCACGGCTCAGCAGCGTCTCACCAGCTTTGTATATCCCCTTTCGTGTTCGTAATTTATGAAATTTTGGTAATCTAGATTATATACATGAACCCCTCTTATTTATTTCAGATGCATAACCATAAGATCCGGCTCTTCCACTATTTGTCTAACTACCTCAGCGGCTCGCGCCATGGTAGCGCCATCAATAACTCGGTGATCAGCACTCCAGCTGAAGTTGGTGACCTGCTTCTTGACCACATTGTCGTTCTCGTCAAACGCAGGTACTGTGCGCATGCGTCCAATGCCCATAATGGCCACTTCACGTTCCACAATGACAGGACTGACGTATGTACCACCCACGTTTCCAATATTGGACACTGTAATGGTGCCCCCTTGGAAATCAGCTGGCTTAAGCTTACCCTGGCTGGCCAATGCCTGAAGCCGTGAGAGCTCTGCCGCAATGGATAGGAGGTTGAGAGAAGCGACGTTCTTGATCACGGGCACGACGAGCCCTCCGGTGGTGTCCATAGCGATACCAATGTTGTGTTGTGATCGATGGACGAGGCATGGCTTGTTAGTCTTGGGGTCAACATCCACCCTGGCATTGAGCATTGGGTACTGATTCAACGCTAACGAGACAGCCTTAATTATAAAGGGTAGATATGATAGCTTGGTAGGTTGTCCCTCGACTGTAGGGCCCTTGGCAATAACACGGTTCAGTCGCTTCCGAAGCTCCACGAGACTCGAGAAGTCAACCTCGTCCGCGTAGAGAAAGTGTGGGATAGTCAAGGACCTTGTCATAGTCTTGAACATCTGAAGTTGTGTGTTGGAAAGAGGCACAACTGTTTCGGCTTGTACTGAGGTGTCTTGTGGCTTGGAAGACGCCGCAGTTGGAGATACTTGCTGGGCACTATCCTTGGCATCTCTCTCCTTGATAAATCTGTACATATCTTCCTTGAGAACCCTGCCATCTCTTCCAGTGCCATCAACATCTGCGATATTCACATTGAGCTCCTTGGAAAGATGTCGCACAGCTGGAGTAGCGATGCTGGCGCATTTGCCCTTCTCCTTGACTGGTGTCGAGACAGGCGCCTCTAGATTCGCCTGCTGCTCTGTTCCGGCCTGAGTCTCTGTAGGTGGTGGTGGAGGCACATCCTCTTTGTCGGCTTGTTGATTTGATAGTGCGTCAACGTCCTCGGCTTTTGCCTCACCTTCAATATCAATGTCAACAAAGGGTTTGCCGACTTTGGCCATTTCGCCGGCTTCGTAGTGCAGCTTCTTGACCACGCCTGAGAAGCGGCTTGTAATTTCCACAGATGCCTTGTCACTTTGGACTTCGCATAGCGGAGAGAACTCTTCGACGCGGGCACCGGGTTCCACGAACCATTGAATGACTTCACATTCGACGATGCCTAGCTTGTGTTAGTCCGACCGGATGACATGGGGATAATTCGCATTCACAAGCTTACCTTCGCCAATGTCAGCCAAAACAACAGGTTTGACAGCCATTAATATTCTGGATTCACTGAACCATCTTTGAGTCTTGGGCATCATAGGAGCTCGAGAGCCCACTGCCACGCTGCCCACGCCTCTGGCAACATGCCATTGCTTCTGTAGCACACGGGATCCTCGTTGAAGAAACATAACTGCTAGCAATGAGGCCTGTAAGGAGAAGAAGAATGGTCAGAGATTGTCAATAGAAGAGCCCGAGTCATCCTCATAAGAGAGAGGAGATGGTAAACATCCATGGCAGTTTAAGCCGAAGAGCTGGCTTCCATCGGCCCCGTCCGTGGATAACCGCCAATCCGGGGGAATGACGGCACTGACGAATACTAAGCCCGATCGAACCGCATTTTCGGCTCTATCTCAACCCCCACACTGCCGATACAATGGCCCTGTGCTCCACTTCTCCCATCAAACGTGGGGACTCTATGGAAACTCAAGTGAATTTTCCAACGCCGGGTCTCAGGTTTGGAGAGCCGCAAAGTCTGTCCCCTCCCCTCCCCTGCCAGCCATGATGGCATCACGACGACTCGAGCTGAGCCTCTCCAGCCTCGCTCGCCGACCTCTAGCATGTTTTCTTTGCGAGGCTCGTTGCCCGTTCACCACTTCGACCATCTGCCAAGCGAGGACTGAAAAGCCTGGATCTAGCGCATCGTTAAATCCCCAAGAAAATATTGCTAAGCCGATTGAGGCTCCGCGAAGTTACGGAAAGCGACAGGAAGGACACTTCGTACCGAAACCTCTTCCTCGCCCGATCGGAATGCCCCTACCGCCTAAAGCTGGAGAGAACACTGGAATTGATAATCGATCGCTGCGACAGCGACGGGAGGATTTTGTTAATTATGACAAGCACTTGCAACGGCGCAAGGAGCTGTAAGAGCATCATGGCTGGCTGGTAACACACACGCGCACACTAACGCTTCTTTGTACACAGAACTGCAAAGATTTCACGGCCGTACTTTCGAGATTGGGGCAACCTTCAATACCATGAGGGTAAATCCTTCATTGCGCCTCCACGCCTATTTAAGGCCGAGCTGTCACTCTTCTTCCCCAACTTTTACGGCGAAACTCTATTGAAGACGGATAAGAATCCACGCGATACTACACCACTCCTTACTGGCAAGGCAACAGTCGTCTCTTTCTTCAGCAGCCGTTGGGCTGAGCAGCAAGCTGCGACCTTCACATCTGAGGAGGAAAATCCCGGGCTTCATGAAGTGCTAAATAAGCACCCGGACACGACACAGATGGTCAATATCAACTATGAAGATAATGCCGGCAAGGCATGGCTGGTGCGTTTCTTTCTGGGTTCATTACGAAAGCAGTTCCCGGAGAAGGATTGGGACAAGTACTTCCTTGTTCGACGAGGCGTTACCGACGACATTCGCGAATCCATCGGTCTACTCAACAGCAAGGTCGGATACGTCTTTCTTGTCGATCAGTATTGCCGAGTTCGGTGGGCGGGCAGCGGAACTGCTCATCCAGTTGAAGCAGAAGGCTTGGCAAAGGGCATCTCACGTATAGTTGATGAGATGAGGAATGAAGCTACCTTGCCCGCCACTGCAAAGGAGCAACATCCAGGTAAACACCATCTTGAGGTTCCGAAAATGCTGTAATTAGACGCCTTCTAGTAGAGGAAGACGATTGTAACTTTAGACATCCTAGACATCCATGGCCCAACCATGATTGTACAATATCAAACACGCTGATACCCCTGAACACCTGTGCATCACACAAAAGCAAGCTCGTCAGTTTTACGACAAGAGGAAGAAGGCAATAAAACAGAACGCAACAAAGCTTCCCATGATAATCCCGTCCCTCCTCTTCTTTGCTGATATCCTTCCGATCAGCGTATTGATCCCAGGTACTTGACTTGCCGCGTGCGTAATTCTCCGATTGATACTCGCCAAGGTTTCACGCTGCAGATTAAAGTTGTCGTTAACTGCGTACGCTTGGCTGAGAACACTGTCCGCCATATCATTGCTGTTATCGATGCGATTGCGCTCTTCCAGCATGTAATCAGCCTCGGCAGCTTCAGGGTTGTTCTGGCGGTATTCATCGATATCTGAGCGGACATTGGTCAGAAGGTTGGCCCGATCGCGCGCTTGTTGTAGTGTTGAACGCAGGCGCGCCAGATCTCTCTGATGGCCAGTAAGCTTCCTTCGAAGGAGGGACAGGTTGTTCTGTTTCGAGGCGGAGGATGCGAGATTGGGTTCGGAATCAAGAAGTCGAGTGAGCTGGCCGTTGACTGTTTCGCGCTAATGCGATGTTAGTAAATCGTATAGCAGCTTGCCAGTCAACAAGATCAGCGCATACCTTCTCTAGCAATTCTTCCAACTTTCTTTCTGTTTCGCGCTCTTCTTCTGTAGGCTTTGGTGGTACGTTGGAGGCTGTCGAGAACTGCGAATATGTGTGGAACAAGGTCTCCGTCTAAGTTACGACGACGTCAGCTAATAGTCTGGCGCATGGTATTGTTTGATTTACCTGGGTCTCCAACTGTCGAGCTTGTTGTCGAAGCTGGGCCCATCCGGCGACTCCATTCATTGTCGACATTCTGTCTATTAGAACTCTGGCTTTGTGACAATATGGTGATGTATTCGTATGATCGTCAAACTGGACTAGCCTTCCACCTCACCCATCAACTAACTCCCTGAGGACCCTTGTCCGAGGGAAGGCAGAATGTAGACACCGCCTTAATCTAACCACGTGATTTCACACGTGATATAGCACGTGTCGTCCCGAAATTAAAATTCTTTGTGCAGAAGGCTGCCCCACTCAAAGCCCTAAATTTCTAACCTGTGCACGGCAACGATATCGCGACACTCACTGAAAGCTTGAGACAGATATCTTCCCAACACCTCGTCGACACCACTTCGCATACCACTTCGAAGCTATTCAAGATGGTGAGTACGAATAATCCTCGCCCTCTGTCAGGGTAGTCGTCGGCTTGTTTTGTCGCCGTCTCGTGCGGCTGTCAAACCATTCGAACTTTTCATCGACCAAAACACACAAAACACATTCACGATCGTTTTTCCACTCTCGAACCTCGGCCATTGTTTCGATATAGCAACACACACACACATACAACATGAATATGGGAAGGACAAATTGCTGACAGGTTGCAGTCGTCGGGCAAGGTCAAGGCTGGTGCGCTCTGGGGCAAGAACAAGGATGATTTGACAAAGCAGCTCGCTGAGCTCAAGACCGAGCTTGGTCAACTCCGCATCCAGAAGGTCGCCTCTTCTGGCTCCAAGCTGAACAGGATGTGAGCATTTCTCTCTCTGCAACCTTGGTGTTGGAGGAGATCGTAAAATCAATAGCGACGTATCGCTAATACGTTTCAAACAGTCATGACATCCGCAAGTCGATCGCCCGTGTCCTGACCGTTATCAACGCCAAGCAAAGGGCTCAGCTTCGACTCTTCTATAAGAACAAGAAGTACGCCCCTCTCGACCTCCGACCCAAGCAGACTCGTGCCATCCGCCGCCGACTATCACCTGAGGAGAAGTCCCGCGTCCTCGAGAAGACCAAGAAGCGCACTGTTCACTTCCCTCAGCGCAAGTTCGCCATCAAGGTACGATGATTCGACGCCTTGGGAGGATTAAAAACTCTATCATGGCAAAACGCTTGTTCCGAGAACCAAACACTGACGAAAAAATGCAGGCTTAAGTTAAAATGCTTGTAGTTTCTGGCGTGACAAGGACAACGGGTAGAAAGGAAACGGGGTATGGAGGGCGTGGCGTGCTTTTTCTTTGAACTAAAGGCTTCGAAATTTGCATCGCATGGCTCAGGGAATCTCGGTCTGACTTGTACTTATTTCCCGGCTTGGGCCTCGATTCGGGACGGCATGTCCACAATGGACTGCCTGGACAGGCAGTCCTTAAAAACAAAAATGAGGTCATGATCAAGAAGTTCTGAGTGCATCCTTGTGATAGTTGTGACGAGATGTTTGCATCCATGTAGGAAGAGGTCGTATGCCTCAAACAATCAAAGCCTTATTGCTTGGCAGAAATCTGAGAGATATACAATTTATCCTATTCTCCAGAGACTATACTCTAGATTTTGCGTGAGTTTATGTTGATTCGTCAATTCGATCCAAACTGGCCTGAATCTCTTGGACCTATACTGATAAAATTCTTTTGTACGGGTCGGCCACATTCGGTTGGTCTCTACATACCCACGTCACCCCACCATAACCCCAACGACATCTTTCCATCAACGAGTAAAGAAGACATGGAGGAACCCAGCTTCTTATTTTTTCACCTCCTTCGTTCATCTTCACCAAACTGGACACCTCTGTTAATCGGATCTCATATATGAGTCACTCAAATTGCTTTTCGTAATTGGGCCCTCGAGTGTACCAAATGCATCGGTGTTTAAAAGAGGACCCCGCAAAGGCAGTGAAGGATAATTTGACCCGATGAAGAATCGAATTCGAGGGGACCGCGGATTAACCAATTTATTATGCATCGCTCATGTCTTAATGATAGACATCCGACTATTCTCAAGTGCAGAGTTGGTTGCACAGCTTTCCGAGATTCACGCCTTCAGCCAGTGCTTTCAATGGACAATATACGGGACGAATGAACAAACTATCGGAGGGCCCTCCTGGCCTCCCCCCATCGATAAAACGAGATCTTTACACGACATCGGAAACAGTATGCACCAATTCTAAACTGCCAGTACCTGTCACGCTCGGCCGAACATTCTGGATCATGGTCAATTAAATCAAGAGCTTGATCTTTTCGTGTCCATCATGGAATCGGGTATCTATCTACCTTTATCTGAGTCTTCCGCTCACTTCGTAAATATCATGTGGCTCGTCCGGAGCAGCATGGTCCAGGAACGCCAGTTTTCATCACAAATTTCAAAACGGTTTAATTGCGAAAACCTTCAACACCAGTACCAATCTCAAAATCCCAAAACGACAGCACCTTTCCTTTTTCTCTCTTTTAAATGAGATATCCTCAACTCTGGGAAGTTTCAGAGCTGCATCTCATGAGCTTTTGCTAGTCTTGCGGCCGCCATCTTGCAGATGAGTCTGCAGATGCCGACGAAGTTGATCCAGTCGATGAAAGTCTTTGCCGCAGTGCTCACAAACGTGGTTACCACGAACATTGTGCGTGCGACGGTGCTTTGATAGATTAGAAGATTCACCAAACCGCTTCCCACAGATTTCGCACTGCAACGGCTTCTCTCCTGTATGCGTGCGAAAATGCATAGCTAAGAGCAAGTTAGCATTTGATATTGAGCCAGGGGTTGACATATTTACTACGAGCACTCTGTTGCTTGAAACGCGCCTCACACCCCGGATATTCGCACTTCCATGGTTTCTCTCCCGAGTGGGTACGCATGTGCTGCTCCAGGGATTGCTTTGCTGAAAGCATTATGCCGCAAATCTCGCATTTGACTGGTTTGTCTATCAGACAAATTAGTACGTTCTTCGAAATGGAACCTGATATTCCATCATATGGTACAACTCACATCCGGTATGCGTCTGCATATGTCGTTCCAGTTTGCTCTTTTGTGAGAATGGACCGGGTCTTATACAAGCGTACCATGTGCAGCAAAATCCATTTTCACCCTTCTGCAGAGTCTTGACATGTTCATTCTTACAGTGGTCCTGGAGTTCTTTATTACTTGCAAACCTTTTGGAGCAGAGGACACCATCTCCCTCACAAAGCCATTGGCAGGTGAAATCGGGTTCTCCTTTTACGGCTTGCTTCTCAGCCAACTCGGTTTTCGGTGTGGGGGATTGTGAAGGCATAGAAAAGGTGCCATTGTGGCTCAGCCCTGGGCTACTGGGGCGGCTTGCAAGATTCCCGACGTGTTGGTTGAGATCATCAGTGAAACTAGGTCCGATTTCATGGGAGAAATTGCCAAAGTCATGACCGATCGTGGAGTCAATATCCAGAGGAACACCCTGGCCTGGTTCGACCGGGCTCATGAGTGTTTTGACCACGGGTTCAGGCTCTGCCGAGGGTGTTGTAACAGACACAGATGCCGGAGTGGTGGAAACGGTGGTGCTCACGCAATGCGAATCGTTGCAGGGGATTGCGGCCTCCTGGCAAGAGGCGTCAAGGCATGGCTCGAGGGCAGCACAAGTGGGTTCGAAGCAACAAGCAGCATGGGAGAAGTCAAACTCGTCACAAGAAGCATCGAAGCAACAGTCCGCATGATCTCCATCGCCACATTGACTCCAGCATTTGGCGTCGCCGCACGCAGAAGTGCAGTCAACAGAGGTGGCGTTGTTGCATCCCATATGTTGTGTCCATGACATCGGCATGCAATTAGCGACGTTGACCTGTCCCATCATGTTGGCCCAGGAGGGAGCAACGGCTTGTGGCCAACGATCATAGAGACTTGGCATTGAAAATGCATGGTTCTGGTGTTGGAATTCTCCAAACGATGTATGTTGGCTGTCTAACAGTGGCATGTTGAAGTTGTGCTGCAAATTCTCGTTGACGGCCTGGAGAACGGCTGTGGGGTCGATATGCTGGAGATTCTGATCTTGTTGAATGCGATGAGGAGAGTGCATTTGATGCACATGCGATGACTGCTGGTATTCCAGTTGGTTATGATATTGATGCGTCTGCTCAGACTGTCTCCTTCGCTTTTGTCGGTGCGCTGAGACTCTCATTGCCGCAGTGGACAATGTTCTTGCAGGAGAACTGGATATGTTTGATTGGGTACGGCTTTTTGCCCTCGTGGAACGGGCGTTGTTGGCCTGGTCATGACGCTGGGAGGCCGTATCAGTACCGTTCTTAAGATCGAGGCCGATGTCAAGAGCGTTCTTGGTGGCAGCAGTTTTACCATAGTGGTCAAAACAGCGTTGGTCGAGACAAGCGTTCTCAGTGTTGTTGCAGGTACCGAGAGAATCGAGACCGTGTGTCAGGCATATATCGTGACCAAGCAAACTGTCAAAGCCATAGTCGACTTTTTCGGATTCGAAAGAAGTTGGCTGCTGGTGATGATCCATGACTGCATATATGGAGTCACAACAGCAATCGCTCGGTTTTATCCTTTCGCGCGCGGATGGGTTTGAGTTGAATTTATGATTGAGTTGCTCATCGACGGCATTAGTAGGATAATGCGAAGGCCTGGGCGGCCCTAGTGGGATGTTGCGAACGGCCCAAGAGAATCGATGAAAGTGAGAACCCGGATGGCCAGGCGGCTCAAAGGGTTGAAGGTGGAGGGGCAGGTAGGCAGGGTATGACACCAAGGCACTTTGTGAACTCCAGTGGGTCATGGTGCGTTTTAGTGGGACCAGCTTCCTTGAACAATTATGCTCAGCCAATGAGGATGGAGGGATTGGGAGAGCAAGACAAGAGCAACCTATGGTTGCTGAGTACCTACGAGGCCACAGAGGCAGTAGGCATTCGTTCGCTTCTATCTTTCCTGAACTAAGAAATAGTTTTTAACCCTAAGTGAGCAATAATGTACGGAGTACCTGAGGGAATATGTTAGCAAGTGAAAGGCTTACGATTTCTTCCAACCCTACTTTACCCGTAAACAGCCAGTCCTGTCAGCTGGAAGACAAGTCACCAAAGTTGAGTTGGTGAACTGGGTGGGTTTGAGGACAAGGTATGCCAACCTCGGTCAGTATTTATTATCCTTTATTTGTTATAAATCCATAGCCGAACTGGTTCAATGCCTCGAAGTCGAGTCAACCACTGAATCTTCTGCGTGGGGTACATGTCTCTTGATCGCCTGCACTATGATATACCAATTTCTGCATCGGTGGAATATGGTAGTCTCTGTACAGTACTTTATGTGCAGTTAATCCACTTCATCGCTCCAGCATGTTCCTCGGTAACTTTTCCGACTAGAGCACTGACGATATGGCCCATACAACAGGCTCAGTGACTTGCAGCGGGTGATATCCCCGGATGGCTGGGATTTAGTCTTGCCTTTGTTGCTACGTCTCTTCTGCGATCGGCTTGTTGATTGTTGATCGTTCACTGTTGTAACTATTGTGACCATTCTCAGTATCAACTTGTGTTGATGCACGTCTATGTCCGTTAACGTAGTTATACCCAAGCTGCACGATTTTCCACCAATAAGTGGTAGCTATATTTGTTAAGAACAGAGACTGTATACTTCTACTGTATAGCCTACTATCATATGAACCCGCCTGTACGGATTGAACAATTAGTCGGGGCGATAAACTCAAGTTTTCATGACAGTTACCCTATGCTTGTCCATTTTGTTATATCATCTACCTTATGTATTGATATCGACACCAGCCACTCAGACATGCGCTGACATCTCCAGACTGAAAATGACATAAAACTTGTTGAGGCTGCTGCATATTGACCGGCGTCTACATTGCACTGGATAAACAGGCTTTAAATTGATATAGGCAGCGAGTAACCACTTGAGAATTTGAGATACAATCGTATACGGGTATAGTTGATACCTATATGTAGTTTCCAGGCTGCGAGCAATTACAGAAATTGCCTTTACGAATGATCGATTCCATATGTTCGTAGCGACCTCCGTCTACTCTTCCCGGCAACGCAACTCCCCGCTCCGGGTGCGGCAGACATAGACCCACTTGACTCCGGAATGCTCTCCGTCACTCAAACTTTGGTAGGGAGGTATGAGGACTTTAGACAGAGATATACCAATGCAAGACACTCGAAACCCAATGTGATAACCATCATTATCTGTCAAAGATACGTAGCCGATGAAATTGAGGTAACTGCATTTGCCTACTGTTACGACTCGCACTACGCAGCAAGACTAACGGTACGTAATCAGAGAATAAGCTAAAGGGCTTATCTTAGGCTATTATATACTGCTTGCGGTGTGCTTCTGACAGTGTTCTTTTGAGTTGATAGGCCTGACAGCTGATGTTCGCATCGCCTGCCTTACCTCGACGTTGCTCACATGCCCCTGAGGCGCAGCGCTACATCCCTCAACCCATCACGATTATCTTTTGCAAGTTCTTCATGACTGCGGAGTTGACCACAAGGAGTAACCGACTTCACCACGACTGAGTGATCGTCACCAGATGTCTTTATACACTGACATTTACTGACACTCGATTGGGGGTATCGCAAACAAAGCCTAACGCTTCCTACCCTGTTTCCTTATATGGAAACCCCTCCTGACCTCGGATCTTGGCATAAAGAAACTCCAGCCTCACGTCTCTCGCTGCCACACAACGCTCTAATTCAATTCATCAAACCTCAATCTGGCAATCTCAGCATACGGCCAGTCTTTTCTTTGCCTTGTCCCCTGTGTTATAGCCCAACGGAAAACAGAAAACATTGAATCCACCGCACCACACCATCGTCAGCCATGGGTAACATCTGCGGAAAGACAGAGCCAGAGGCTTTCTCGCAACCCGGCAGAGTCTTGGCTTCCGCTCCCGCTCCAGCAGCTGGCACAGCGCCGGTTCCAAAAAAGGTTGGAGGCCCGCCAAGGACTTTGGGAAGTGGCCCAGCTGCGGAAGCTTCAGGAGATACGGATGACGCCCGGAGGAAAGCCGCGGAAGCTGCAGAGGTGAGGCCGCCCCCTATCGCGTGACTGCCATGGTGTTATTATTGTTATCTTGACTGACTGAGCATTGCAGGCGCGCGCAAAAGCATCCTCAAAGCCAGGTGGAAAGTTGCAGACACAACTGGCAGCACAGAAGAAACAGACACGTTCAGAAACCCTCAAGGACGCTAGCCAAGAGCAGCTGCGAGCGCGCGAGGCCGATCAAGCAGCCGAAGCACGAAATTGGGCATGATGATTTAGTGTTGACTTCTTAAGAGCAGACAGGTCAGAAGATGGCGCAGAGTAGCTGGTTCACGGCAATACGGATTAGATGGTAGCGCGTCTACACATTGTGATCATTCAATAGCGCCTAGCAGTTCCAAGATTTTTGTTCATGTTCAGTTGGATTCTTATTTCAGAGTATTTTCGAGCAATATTATAGACGTTTTATCTCGAAAACGTTACAAGTTCAAAAACTCGGTGGACTCAGCGTTAACCAATGTTCCCCTAGAGCTTTACACCGAAGTAGGCATGCGACGCCATGATTAACTCCTATTTGTATACATCTTCTTAAAACTTCCACGTAGCCTCTGCAACGCCATCCATCAACGAGCCAGTCCATATAAGTGTAATCAAGGCAGTGGGCTGACATTCTTCCAGCGAAAGACCTCATATGGCTAGGTAATTGTGTATCGTCCACTGGCTGGTGCTCGGCTGTCGGCATCTGCAGCAGCTATTGTTCCTTCTCTTAATAGGCGCGTGAGTTCACTGAGAGCGGATCCAACAACAACCTCTGTATCGCCTTCGATGAGAATATACAGTTTTGGTTCGGCTCCTGCGGGAACCTCTTTGCCTGGTGGGTAAAAGTTGCCCTTTGTTGTGATCGATGTACCTGTAGCTTCCAGGATCTTGGCGACGTTGGTTCGGTTGGTGACAGCCCATCTGGCCTTTTGAGGGAAATCGTTGATTTCTAATGTGGCATGGAACGCACCAGCATCCGGGCCCTTGTTGTCGATGGGCTGACCAGCACGAAGTTGGCCAGCCTTTCCGAGGCGGCTGTTGATGGCGGACACGGCTGAACTAACCTTGTCGAGGGGGTCTTTGGTCTTGTCTTTTACTCCAGCAGTAATGGTTGCCTGTTGAGTAGGCTCAACTCCTGCGCCTTCAGCCTTCGCTGACTCGCGGGCTTGAACGCCTGACGCTGCTGCGCGGATCGCACTGAGAGCCTTCTCTGCCTTCTCGTCCTCCTCTTCCTTCTTATCTTCTTTGACCTCCTCCTCCTCGCCCTCGGCCTTGTGGGTCTTGCGCTCGCGGAGACGGGCAGCCTCTCGTTCCTGGTCAAGACGATCAAGACCCTTGCCGCCAAAGCCAGATGTATCCTTGGCCCTGCCAGATTTGACCTTTTCACGATGAGCTTTCCTCATTTCATCGAGCCTTTCTGGCACCGGCTGCCCACTCTGTTCAAGAGCCTTGGCAATGCCGACAGAGCAGTTCTCCTGCTCTGGCGTGACGAATGTGACAGCGACACCAGTATTGCCAGCACGACCAGTTCGACCAGCACGATGAACATAATCCTCCAAGTGGTTGGGTGCGTCGTAGTTAATAACGAGCTTGAGTTGCTTGACATCAAGACCACGAGCTGCCACCGAAGTAGCGATCAAGATAGGCACTACACCCTTCTTGAAGTCTGAGATGGTAGAATCACGATCAATCTGATCTTTACCTCCGTGAATGGACATGCAGGGGTAACCCTTGATCATAAGCTCTTTCAATAAATCGTCGGCCTTTTCTTGACGTTCCACGAAAATGAGGGTGCGGGCATCTTCATCACGGTCATAGAGTTCTCCAAGCAGTTCGAGAACACGCAGGAACTTGGATGGCTCATCTCGAACTTCAACGATCTGATCAATCTCCTTTGCCACAACACTACGACCGCCCACTGTAACTTCGATAGGATTATTGAGTACCTTCTTGGTCAGCGAGTCGATGATGCGAGGCATCGTAGCCGAGAAGAGGATAGTCTGCCTGTCGGGTCGCATATTTGCGAAGATCTTCATGACCTGAGGCTCGAAACCCATATCGAACATTCGATCGGCTTCATCAAGAACAACATATGTAACTCGCTTGAGATTGGTGACTCGCCCTTGGTTCGCAGCTAGAAGATCGATCATTCGACCAGGTGTACACACAATGATCTCCGCGCCACGCTTGAGTTCAGCAATCTGATCTCGGATGGGCGCTCCACCGTAAGCACAGACAGATCGAAGACCCATCATCTTGAGAAAAGGTTTACAGTCCCGATGAATCTGGACTGCAAGTTCTCGTGTTGGAGTCATAATCAATCCGATAGGCCCATCTATATCTTTCAGTGGAGGCTGGTCCTTGATGTGCCGGAACATGGGAAGCAAGAAAGCCATTGTCTTTCCCGAACCAGTCTTCGCCACGCCGATGACATCGCGGCCCGACATGAGAGCAGGAAGAGCCTGCATCTGGATGGGGGTAGGTTTCTCAAAGCCCAAGTTATCAATGACGTCGAGTGTTTGTCGCGTCAGACCACATTGCGCCCATTTCTGAACAGGCTTGGGAACATCCTTTCCGTTGACCTTGATGCCGTCGAGTTCTAGGCGAAGATCAGCTACCTCGGCTTCTGTGAGTTGGCTGAGTTCAGCTGGCTCGACCCAGAAGTTTTTGCGAATAGGTTCAATTTCGATCTTGCTGTAATCAATCGCCGGAATGTCTTTCTTCTTTCGCTTCGCAGTCATAGCTAGCAAGGCATTTGCGTCACCTGTATCCTTCTTATTGAAATCATATTCATCGTCGCTGAAGTAAGCCTCCGGCTCCTGAACCTTTTGCGCCTTGGATGTCCTAGCTGGCTGTTTCACGTCTGTCTGCCTGAGATCAGCCATGAATGCATCCAGTGGATCAACGCCATCCTCCTCCTCATCAACTTCCATATGTGTGGTGGTGTCGGGTTCAGCGGCGATGTTGTTTGACATCGTATCTCCATTGATCTGGGTTTCGGTCGTCTTTGACTCTTCCTCACCCGTATCCATTTGATTCTCTGCCTGCAACCGTCTCTCGTGAGCTGCACGAGCAGCGGCGGCGGCCTCCTCTTCAGTCTCCGCGAAGTTGTCCCCATCAGATTCATCATCATCCTGATCGGCATATGGAGTGTCATCAGCTTCGATGGGCAGGGCAGGAAGCTTAGTAAGTTTTCGTTTAGTAGTGTCTTCTTCATCCAAATCAAGCTTCCGTTTAGTGGGGAGCTTGTCAGTTTCTGTGTTGTTCTTCACGAACCCAAACCCACTAGCTTTTGTTCGATTCGCAGGGAGAGCTGATGCTAAGATAGGTTGGTCAGTTGAGCTTGAGGGGAGAACCGAGGATGAGAACCTACCGCTGGTAGACGGTTTTACAGGCACTAAGGGATTAGCAGGGACCGGGAGCTTTTCAGGCTGCCCCCCCAGAGAGCCCAAGGTTGGTTTTACGCCTTCGTGTATCCGGGAAGCTGCCGATTTCTTTGCGATGGCCTTGGGGTCAAACTTGCCAGAGTATGGGACGACAGGTGAAGAAACAGTCGGTGTTGCAGCCGGCGAAGCAGTCACAGAAACTGATGGAGAGACTGTTTTTGAGGACGTCCCACTCGCTTTCTTGTCCATTTCAGCCAAGAGGTTCCTTGTCTGGCTCGGGTTTACTTCTTTTTGTTTCTGGGTGGCATTCTCTTTCTTCTTCTTCCATGCCTCAAGTTTGGCTAATCTTTCAGCCTTCTTGTCGACCTCCGGCTGTCCAGAATCTGCCTTGGGAGCCTGCAAACGACATCCATTAGCAATACTTTCATGAAAGAGAGACTGCAATCGAACCTCCTCAGTATCGGGTATCCCACTGCTGCCAAGTGAGATCTTCTGTGTTCTGCCGTCTTCACGAATGCTGCGAGTAAGGGAGTCAGCCGTACCCTCACGGCGCCCAGGGGTGCGGTTGCGGGAGTCGTCTCGCCTTCTCACATTCCGATCACCTTCTCGGCTGTGGTTATGTCGCCTATCGGGTGATCGATTGCGATCATCGTAGCGTTCTCGGGATCTCCTCCGATCTCTTTCGCGGTGGTCTCGTCGTCCACCTCGGTAATAATTGTCGTCGCGCCGGTCTATAGAGCGGTCTCTCCGTCGATAATAATCTCGATCTCGCCCATGGTCTCTATCTCTTTCGCGGTCGCGGTTTCTGGGCTGTTCATGAATAAGATCGTCAGAATAAAACCGGCCATAGTTAGTTGGTTGCCTTCTCACATCTGGACTGCGTGATCTGCTACGTCGCCGATGGTCCCCTCCATCGTTGCGCCGATCCCTAGCTCGACGATCATCATTGCGGCGACGGCGAGAACTGTGGGTGCTGCCTGCAGGACTTGGTGAGCGCGAGTCTCTCGGCCGAGCCATTATTGGTGGTCTCGCAGGCTCAGCAGGACACTTCGTTGGTGAGTAGTACTTTGAAACGGAAGACCGAAGCCTAAGCAATGCGCCACAAGCGCGTGACCGTATATTCGCGGCGCAACTTGACACGCTCGTAAGCTTCTCTAAAGCGCCTTGTCAGAGTAATTAGGTGCCGCAGTTTGTCTCTGGATGGATATAGAAGGCCGTTGTGTTGATGTGAGAATGAAACTTTAGCTTCTTGGAAGGCTGATGAGTTGAGTCTGGGGTTCATTATCCGGGCTTTATCCAACAAAAGACCCACACAGAGGAGCCGCGCTAATCCCAAACGGATTCTAGGTCAACCTACCTCGGTTTCATGTTGATGGATTGTGTCAGTCTCATCTCCAACATCTCAAAGTTCAAATGACAGTATGGCCGGCCTCGTCGGATATGCAAGTAGCGATGATGAGGAAGAAGTACAAGAGGCGGAATCTTCTCTATCTCAGATTAAGGTAAGAAATATCCCATGACTATTCTCCACCATATAGCAACAACTTTGTCTAATTATGACCAGCAAGAAGTGAACACTACAGATAACAAACAGCATGATCGAGAAGTAACGGAGAAAGCCAATACATCGGGTAAGGAAGGACCTCCTCATTCGTACTCTCCATACGCTTGATTCTGTTGCAAGCTATCTCTGACCTTGCTACTATGTAGCTTCTGAGTATAAGTGTCTGGAAGATGTTCCCATCGCACCAATTCAACAAAATGCTGCGCCCTTGGGACCTTTCCTACCACCCATGGAAGGAGCTGTTGTGGATGATCAAGATCCAGCATCTAGACCTGCTTCACCATACTCGAGCAATCGTGCTCTTCTTCGTGACTTGACGTTACCATTAGCACCTAACCTTAACATTCCACCATCGCCCCCAGGATCACCACCGCCTGGCACAAACGAGAAATTTGAGAAATTCCTTGAGCTCAAGAAGAAGGGAACACACTTCAATGCCAAACTGGAGCAATCAACTGCACTAAAAAATCCCAGTTTGATGGATAAACTGATGAGATTTGTCGAAGTCGATGAGCACAGTCAGTATTCAACTACATTAGCTACAGACTTGTGGAATCCTGCAGCGTTTCCAGAATGGGCGTTCAAGGAGAAGCTACGGAAGAGCCACGACAAATTGTTGAAGGAGAAAGAAGCAGAGAAGACCACTGGTACCAGGACGACCGTTGAATTTGTCCCATCGTCAACATTGGCAGGTCAGGATGCAACAGCGAGAAGTGGGCTTTTAAGAGGCGAGAAACGGAAAAGTAGTTGGAACTAAGGATGAAGGTGCCAGGTTACAACATATGATCGCAGCGATAGCTCTTTACCAAGGAACATGACCAGGATCACACTCACGAGATGGAAAGCCGGAAGTTTTCATTCAGAGACCTGTTGCATACTGGATGACTCTAATCAAAGGTATCATTATAACCGCCCGCGCCTTTGGCCGAACTACCACCTCCTGGTAGCTTTACATTAATCGACCCGACGGCCTGCATCATCCATCGCTACCAGAATTGCATAATTCATGACCCTTCGTTGCTTCCATGCACACATGGCATGCAGCCCAAATACCAATGAATAATGCAATTAATCACTCTTGCTCTCGCACTTGACCTCATAATCGAGGTCCTTCTTCAAGATGGCACCAATGTCGATTTCAACTGTTTGATTTGAACTCGCCAGTGCTGCGGCGAAATATGTAAGGTTTTGACCATGGTTGACGACCGACTTGCCCAGTAACTTGAAGGGGAGGATGCCTGTTTTGCAGTAGGGCTCTTGCTGGACGGCGTTGAGTATAATACTCTGGTTCATGCTGGCGGTGATGTTTACGACGTTGTCACCAGGCTTGAGCACCAAGTTTGGAATCGTCAGGGTGCCGACTTCGATATCTCCAACAAAATTTGTGAAGGTGACGTTGCCCTGAAGTCATGATTAGTTTGGCAAATGCATAGACTGTGAGTGATAGCTTACATTATCTAGTGTGAATACAGAAGCGTTCGGAATTGTGGTAGTGCCGTTGAAGTTGGGTGCGTCTTTACCACTACCAAAACCGATGTGGCCGTCGTTGACTTCAGTGCCAGCGAAATGGTTGAGACCCTTGAGCTCCAATGTCTTCTTGAAGGTGACGCCGTACTTGCGCGTTAGACCGCTTGGCTTCACTTTAGTCTTTCCGTACACGGTGACACGGACTGTCTCGTTGTTGTGGAACCAGACGTTGAAACGAGTGAACTCCTCCATGTCGGTGATTGTGACCTGCTGGCTGACATTGACGACCTGGTGTTTGTTGCTGTTGGTCTCTGGCATCTTCACGGTAGCAAACGCCACATGTGCTGGCCAATCCTCGAGATACATATCAGCCTCAAAAGGATCAACATTGGCATGGATCTTGCCATCGGTTGTGATAGAAGAATCGATTTCCATGAGATAAGCGTCACTCTCGGCGTTGAGGATTCGAACGGATTGGATTTCCAACTTGGCTTCGTTGATTTTACTCTGTGCAATCTTCGGGACAGCGACAAGAATTCTAAGGGGTAAAGTCAGTTCTGCAATGGACGCGTGAAGGAACAGCGGCTTGCAACTTACATCACGGGAACCACGATGACAACAATGATACAGAGAATAATGAGATAAACCCACCAGAAGCGTTTGCAGTGTCTGGCGCAAGTTCGCTTCTTGGACCTGGGGACAGTCCCATTCTCGGTCTGGGTGACCTCGTTCTTTTCCGACATGTTGACCTGATAATAGGAAAGAAAGGATAATTAGTGGTGTGAAAGGGGTGTTGTAACAAGACAGGACAGGTCCGACGTCGTGGAAGTGAAGAAGAACAAGTCAATCTTCAACATACACCAAAAGGCGATCGAGGGGGAACAATGGCTGAATTTAAGTATTTCCACCAGGGTTTACCTACTCGGTCGAACTGCCAATCTGCAAACCTTGCGGCGAAACAAGAAGGAAGTAACGACACCCACAAATAATCTATGCAGCCTTCAACCTTGGCGGGACTAGATCGCCATGATCCGAGTCCCTTTGCATCTGTACCCGGGCATTGCCTGCCCAATGAGGCAAGTGTCCGATGAACGACACGGCGCTATTCCCCAGGTTTGCCCCGCATGGGCTGGGGGTGGAGAGGAAATGCTTCCTTCGAGGAAAAGACCCTGGTCAAGCCCTCCTTCTTCGTAGGCTCCTAGTCCGTTATATCCTTTGTTCCTCGGCAGCTTGTGAATCTCCTGGAAGCACCACATGTATATGGGGTTTCCATGTCTATTGTCCGACGTCGCCAAACTGCGGACGATGCCCGGCACGCCCTCCATCTTCTGCTGCATACATACGCGCAGGATCGCGGATCGCTCAGACAACCTTGCTCTCTTTCCATAGTTTAACAAAGCTTGTTTGCGAAAGGACCCCTTAGATTGAGGGCAGAGCATGGGCATAAACTGGGCCGATTTGACATACAACACATTGGATAAAAATCGAAGCCTACTTGAACCCTGCCGCCGCTTTAAAAACTGCATTTTGACCCTCTGGTGGCAAGGTTTGTGTAAAATACTTTTGATTACCAAGTCTTGCTGAGCCGTCCCTGATTGGTTAAGGATTTATGTGGCAGAGGTCGTTGACGTTGAGGAATCATCAGACGCAGTCGTCGTTTTCTTACTCTGTGCTTCCACGATGGGACACCATGCCAACTGGAAGATGAGCTCATAAAGTATGAAAAAAAATCCACGAAAAGAATGTGCCGAACGAAGAGAAGAGAACTTTGCACGCGACAGCCATAGAATCGAGGTTGCTAATTAAAACTGGCGAATCACGAAACAAGAAGCCTGTGCCCTCTTTTCACAATTCGACGATCAACATCAAGCAGCAAGCAGACTAAGCCCAACTGGCTTGAACAGAAGTTGGAATGTTCGTCTTAATAATAACTAACGGAAACTCATCAATCATCATTGACGGTTGGGATTGTCTGCCACATATCGTTGATGGGTCGTAACACCCTCTTCCTTCATTGCACCAAATATTTAAAGTTGTTCAGTGGCTTGTCATGACAACCAACCAATTTATTCTGATTGGCATGAATGACACGACATGCCACGTTAGAAAGCGGCACCTGAGCTTCGGAGTGGCTCCAAGAGAAGCAAGCGGCGCAGAGTGCCCTCTGGAAAGGCCGGCTGTGACACACCATCTCGGCCGGGCATCCTCTCATGGTATGGTTGGTTTCCAAGTTTTCTAAGTCAAGGGTGCGATTTGATTTGATGGCCCTTGTCCCTGCATTGTCGCCACAAATTACTTCTGGTTTGCCATTGTGGAATCTACTTATTATTTCCGCCATGACTACAGGGCAAGATGAATTGAATAACAGAGAACTGATCAGTACTTGTCTCTGCAGAGAACAGCGTTTCCCCCCCATGGCATGTTCTTCCCGAAACACCTAACAAACTCTGGTTTGATACTTGGGCGTTGATGCATCGCCAGGCAACCCTTGAAACCAATTCCAACTGCGCCGCATGATTGATGCCTCCTTGGCACAGCCAACAATTACGGCCAGCCCTTTGTACAATATCGTATCATTCTCCTCATTTCCCCTCCATTACTCAATTTTAGCTTTCAGATCTTATTGCTTTTACCTCCGAAGCGGACCACGACCCCCCGCAGGGTTAGATAGTAATAGATGGTGAAATCAAAACTTGAGCATTTTTATCTTGAACTACTGTTGTAAAATATCTACTTGCAGTGAAAACATCCCAATTTTCTTACTGAAACTCATTATGCGGAAAAGTTTTGAAGGATTTCATTAGAGAGATTATGATGCCTCACTTTTTCCCTATTCCGCGATGTTGGCCAGACCACCACATTACCAAAGCCGCTTTCCCCGAGAGCTCCCGCTGTTGCCGCTTCGTTTAGGCAAACAGGGCTCCCTGGTAATTGCAGTGCAGACCGAAGGAGATCTGGTATCCAAGCCGAGGCTGCATCTGGCATATGAAGATATCGCCTCCTGCTGCTTCATACTTTACAGCTTCGACTTTGTCCACAAGCCCTGACGGTCCAGCCCTGAATCTCCATCGTAGATATCTCGTTCCACCTGTCGAGCATTGACCTGCCAAGCGAGTTAGTCGAGATCGCCAACCATGGGGACCGGAGTATGGGGAAAAGATGGAGAAATCTTACGAATTTAGGTCCGAGCTCCGAGATATTCTTGGCTCCGAGTAATCGCATACATGTTGCTGTCTCTGCCTCGAGGACTGTTTTGCATGTGTTAGCCGGGGTTCGGGCATTCTCAAAATCACAGGCTCAGCTTACTCTCGAGTGTTCTCTCGACGCCGGCTTGGCCACCAGCGCCAAGTCCAAAAAGAGCACCTCGTCCAATACCGACTCCGCTGGCCCCCAGACACAATGCTTTCACAACATCTGTTCCTCGCTTAATGCCTCCATCAATCCATATTTGGACCTTGCTCAGAACCTCAGGGCAGTATTTGCGGATTTCGAGAAGTGTGTGTATAGCTGGAGGGGCTGTATCGACAGCACGACCGCCATGATTTGATAAGATGATGGCCTTTACTTGAGGAGCATACTTTGCTGCGAGATAAGCATCCTCATGAGTCTGCAGACCCTTGAGGACGATGGGTAGATCTGTATGGGCAGCTAGCCAGGGAAGAGTTGTCTTCCAAGTCAAGTCGGCCGCTGTGCCAAAAAACAGCTGTTGACCAACACCTCCAGCACCGGGCTTGCTCTCACCACTGGCAGGGCTGGGTTCAGAGTAATCAAAGTTTTGCTTCTCATCCAGCTCGCGTTTCCCAGGAACAGGCGCATCAAGGGTCAGGCAGATAAATTTGTAGTACTCTCGCATTGAGTTGATGCGCTTGAGCATCGCCTCGCTTTTCTCTCGCTGGTTCTGGACGTAGAGTTGCCAACCAAAGGTCTGGCCTGGCTTTGCGCCCTCGATGATTTGCTCAGGAGTCATCGACGCGTTGTTCGACACAATCTGCATGGCCCCGAATCGAGAGCATGCCTTGGCGATGCCTTGTTCTCCATCGGGATGAGCTAGGCGGGCCATAGCAGCAGGGGCGACAAATATTGGTAGCCCGACTCTGTTGCCAATCAATGTGGTTGAAAGGTCGCAAGCTGTACAATCAACAAATACGCGTGGCCTAAGAAGTATATTTTTATAGACATGATTGTTGTATGTTTTTGAAAATAGATCGTCGGCGGCCGAGAAGTAGTATGCCCAGGCCTTTTTCGAAATGCGCTTGGTAGCCTCCTCCTCGATCTCATCAAGATTCATGAGTGATGCCATTGGTGGCGGCTGGTTATATCGGGACAGTGTGGTGGTGTTTTCGCCGGTCGTTTGGGAGTCAGTGAGTGTTTCGGGATTCACTTCACCGAGGATATTCTCAGGCTTGAGGTTGTCCTCGAGGGTTCCCGGTGGGTGAACGGGATCATATTCATCGGTGGCATCCGTTCCCGCGAGCTTCAGGATGATCTTCTTACCGCCGGGGTGCGATGGAAGAAACTCAGTCACATCGTAGACTTTGCCATAGAGAATGACCCAGCAACTCTCCGGGGTGTTGTGTTTGGCCACTATCGCGAGTATGTCAGTTATTGCGCCTTCTGTAAATATTGTTAAGCTCCAATCGATGCTGTTCATACCTTCAGCCGCGTCGAAAACCTTGGCCATGCTGTATATGTGCAGAGTTGAGTCAATTGAGTTGCAGGAGGAAAGAGTTGGCGCGAAACGGTCTATTAAAACGTCGAGGCCAGTTTGACTGATCTACAGAGTACAGACTCGGCAGATACTGTCCCGCCTCCAATTGGGTTCTCAGAATTGGGGGTTTCCTTGGGGGTGATTTGTGTGAGGTAGATTGGATGTTATGACAATGTAATTGAAACGAAAATGTGACTAAATGCCCAAAAGAAATAAATGAGCTGCCTTCGTATCACAAGGAAGCCTTCATGAGCAACGATTCAATTTACATGGAGATATTCATTCTTCATGGCGCGCATTACACGCCTGTGTACAATTACGTTATCCGCCATTAGGTCGGACTGGATCCCGATCATGGCCGGCGACCTTGGCCGAAAAACTACCTACCTACCTTACCTTAGGTATGAAACGGCATGGGCAGGGACTTATGATAGGGCGCCTAACACATTGGTTTCACGATAAGAGCCCCGCTAGGTAATGGACAGAGCCCTGAGAGCCATCATGACAACCCAACGCCACAAATCTGGCCACATGCGCCACAACCGATGAGGTCAATTTTGCGCTAACGATTTATTACGACATCCATCGGGAAAGCGCCTTCTAAAGCTATACTTACTTGCCCGGAACGACCATCTTCTTTTTTATCAGTAAAATTTCCCGTCTCGGATATCCACTTCAGTGCATTCCCACATACCCTCTTTCTCTATACTTTTGTTCTTGTATGCCCTAAAGTATGCGACTCTCTGTTTCTTCTCCCGCCGTGCGCGACGTTTCTCGGCTTTGTGTCCGGTGTCAACTCCGAGCTCGCCGAGCTTCAACTCTTGTGCAATCGCATCGACCATCTGTCCCAACGACGCCCACACGACATCATGTAGCTCTCGCAGTGGCGGTTCGGAGCCCAGCTGCGAACAGAGCTCATGCCCGCGCCGTATATAGTGCCGCGCAGCCCGAGCAAGAACCGGCCTCGTCCAGTGCACCACCCTTGACACACTATGACCTGTTCCCCGAGACGCTTCCCGATGGTCCTCCTCCGGCAGGACACTTTCCTATCGATACTCGCGCTTTGCGCCGTGAGTTTCTCCGTCTGCAAGCTCGGGCTCATCCGGATATGCATCCTGCTCAGGACAAAGCTCGTGCCGAGGCCATGTCAGCACGCATAAATGAGGCTTATAAGACGCTTTCTAACCCTCTTCTTCGAGCACAATATCTACTCTCTCTTCGAGGCGTCGACGTCGCCAATGACGAGACCCTCAAGGTAGAAGAGCCAGAACTATTAATGCTTGTGCTTGAGGCACGCGAGGAGATTGAGGATGCCGAGCACGAAGAGGATCTAGACGAACCTCGTGCCGCGAACGATGCACGGATTGCGGAGAGCGAACAGGTCCTCGAGCGCGCGTTTCAGCATGATGATATCGAAGCTGCGAAACATGAGGCTGTGCGTCTGCGCTATTGGGTCAATATCAAGGAAAGTTTGGATAACTGGGAGAGGGGCCATCGTGTTGTGCTACAGCATTAATAGACAGAAACGAAAAAGTCATGGTGGTATTGCTTGGGTACCAGCCAGCTTCTTGATACCTTATGATAAGATAAGTATGTGACCAAACTTGTCCCATGTATCATGGGCGCTGCTTTGAAGATACATGGTTTCAATTGGCGATAGCATCTTACAATGGGAGCGGATTCACACCTGGAGCTTTCTCTTGGAGTCATGTATCAAGCAAGCTCTTTGCAACGACTAGGCAGTGGTTTGCTTTTCATTAATCTTAGATCGAAGATATGCAACGTGATGCAGGGATTCAGGCGTTTTCCTTGCCCGGCAACCTCGAGATGACCGATGATCTCGAAGGCAAGTTGTCTGGCACTGAGTTCATGGTACTTGTGATCTTTGTATATCATTGTTTGAATATCTCTCTGAGGTGTTTAGTGAGACGGTAGATCGCGATTTCCTACTGGAATCAATGACCGGAAGTTCATACAAGAAATAACTTTAGCTCAAAGCTAATCCTCATCCTCAATAGTGATTATTGTTATTTGTTGGTACAGATAGTAACAACTTTGCCATGATTTGCCTTTCATCATATATCTAAACGTTAAGGGTCCCCACTTATGCGCCAGCAAAATTATATAGTATACCCATCATATCCCATACACTCATACGCCTATGCAATACACACGCCTCCACGTACACTAGCTTATCTTTGGTAGGCTGGTAGTTGCTCTCCATCGACATGCCTTGAAGTCCCAGAAGGTCCCGCACTAGATCCGTAACCTGGAAAATAATCATAATTGTCCACAACTGGGGCACTTGGTGCGCTCGCTTCCGCATCAGCTTCCACCTCGCTCGATGGGCCTTCGTCTGCTCGTCGTTGCATATCCTCCGGAACGTCTGGCGGCGCACTGGCTTCGTTCAAAAGCCGTTGACGTTCGAGTTCCTGTTTGTCTTCAACAACCCCTGGGAGAAGCACTGTTGGCAAGTCAACATCGTCTTCTAGAGGGGCCGAAGGTCCCGCATCGGGGGCACTTGGAACGTTGAGATCATTTGGAACAAAGCCACCACCGAGCTCAGGAACTCGGGGCGTATCCTCTGCATCGTATATATCTTCGCCATCGTGACTTGTCGATGGGCCCGCTTCCAGCGGTCGACTTGGTAGTAGTCGTGTTTCTGCTTGCCTAATCCTCTCCTTCTCGGAAAGATTGTTCTGGTTAAGTATTTCAGGAGGTGGGATGTATGAAGGCGCGGCTGGAGAGGGAACAGGACCGTTAGAATTTGACCCAGCAACGTCTCGAGGCCGGGGCGACGGGTGTTGCACCGGGACCACTTGAGAATATGGTTGTGGGGGATGAGAAGGGATCGTTGAAAGTCGACTCCCATTGGCCTGGGATGGAAAATAACCTCCAGGCGAGAGTGGCGTGCTGTTCGAGTATGGCTCCAGGGGGGGATCGTCGGCATAGTTTGGTTCTTGGCCTATCACCTCTTCTTCATCGCTTTCAAGAATCTGTACGCTTCGCGAAGTGGGCGAAGCTCTCGACTTTTTCTTCCCGCGAGATGAATCAGTTGTGCCAACGACTGTTTCCATCGACACCGCGATAACGCCCTTTTCGTGGCGCATCTGAGAAGTGTCTGCAATATAAGCACCTCTTCTTGGCCCATATGTATGATTGTCTGCACTTCCATGGCCGTAAGGTCCGAATCTGGTTGGGCCAGTTTGCATTTGATTTGACAGTCTCCCGCCGAGGTCAACAACTACCTCAGCCACATACTTGAAGCTGATCATCTCTCCAGGTACACCTTTTATTGTCGGAAAGGAGTCGTCAGGTAGCTTAACGGTCACCGTGACCGACGTTTGCATGGTGTTAGGGTCGATGATTAGTGGTGCTATGTTCTGGTCAAGATCCTTACGGAATATGCTTGTAGAACTCGAAGATGTCAACGAAAGACCACCCAAACCGGTCCGAGATCGCGGAAACACATCCTCCTTATCAATGCGAGCTACATCGTCACGGCTTAAACTCATGTCAAACAAAGCACTCGGTGGGTTGCTGTCGATTTTGCCTTGTCTGAGGAGCGTTACAATCACACCATTCATGCTCTTCACCCGTTTAGTATGTTGAACCGTGACCCGCACGGAGACGGCATCACCCGGCAAGCAACCGCCCTTCAGCAGCTCGACTGTCGCGGTAATCGTCTTTTTATCAACTGCTTGTTGCTTAGCCGATGTGAGTGTCCCGACCTGGGACAGCGCGGCTTCCGGCCTACTCAAGCTTGTGCTGTTGCTGACACCACTTTCGCCGCTGATTTCGCTTCGCATATCGCTTTGTATTGGACTTCTCGGATTTGTCACCTGCTCACGAAGGTCTTCCGTTGGTGTTTCTAAAGGATCTTGCTCCAAATTGAATTCGTTGATGTCGGAAGGAGCTGCAGCTGATTTGTCCATCACCATGGACTTTCTCCTACGATTTCGTTTCGATATCGGTTCTAAGAAGATGGTGCGCGGCCGAGGGATGGGCAGCAGTCCAACATCCACATTCTCTACTAACATAACTTTTCGCTCGCACGATGATGTTGGGGCAATCGATGTTGGCCGAGTCAGCGTGGCAGTTACCATATACGAAACGGTCCCTCGCTCGAACTGCAAAGTAAATTAGTGATAAGGGAATAATTGAGGCAAGCAGCAAACCTACGTCAATACTGCTTGGAAGCCCTTTGTCAGGAAACAGTAGGTCGAAACCAAACTCATATCTGCCAGGTTCCAGCCTCCCCTCGCCGCTTAATACCTGCTCGTCTTGGAAAAGGCTTGCGAGACCATTGCCGTGATATCGTGGGCGCGCCGAGTCCCCATTCTGCGGTAGCACGATGCTTCCTTGCGCCTTTGCGACCGAAGTCGGATCCTTTAGGACACGGACATATCCGTGTAGCGAAACGGTTAAATGAGTAATGCGAACAGGTTTTACGACGACTATGACGACAGCACCACGGACATTGTCGCCAGCACTGTATCGACGGTGTGGTTCCTCAGCACGAATATGAAAGTCGGTGATATTGCGATTCCGATTGCGCAAAGGGAGTGAGAGAGGGAGGCTCAGTCGCGAAAGAAATCTTGGGCGCGTAGAAGAGGTGGTAGATGCGGTGGGGGAGGTAGCCCGCGGGGCGGCAGAGGTCGCCGAGCCAGCAGACTCAGCGGGAGAAGATATCTCGAGGTTCGTAGGCGTATTTGGAACGTTAGAGTTCGCAGGACCAGGAGCTCCTGTGGGATTGGAGAGCGAGGGAGAAGATCTCGACCGGCGGCCCATTCCCAGACGTGGTGCCAAAGGCATAAGAAGGACCAGGATCCGAGGTCGAGAGCGACGTCGAGCTCAGAAAACCGACGTCGCAATCCTTGGAGCGAGAGCTCGCAGCCTCTTGCTCTGGGTTGTTTTTTTTAAGTCTTGTCGGGAAGCCGTTGAATTATATGTATGCAGCGGGTACGAACGTTGAAGCAGAGGCGTTTCAATCTGTGGGCGCGTCGGCGGCGGTTGCAGCTGCGTGTTCTAAGCCTGCAGGAGGGGTACAAGAGGGTGCGAGATCGACATCCAAGAAATCGGCCGAGAATATGAATAACAATAAACCCAATCAGAAATACAAATACTATACACTATAGATGAGCTGAGGCAGAAAATGTGACCTGAGTGAGCGAATGACGAGTATTGGGTCGTGGAGGCGGAGATGGATGGCGGCGGTAGCGGCAGCAAGTAGAAGCGACGGACGATACCTTACTCAGTAGGTACGTAGGCACTAACTAGCACTGCTTTAGTACCTGCAAGCCAACATGATAGTAGAACTGTACGGAGTAGAAGGTTTACAATTGCGGGATGGACGGGAGGGGGTGGAAGAGCCAATTGGAAAGGTACCTTCCTAGCGGCTGCAGAGGTCCCCTTAGTGGTCCCTAGCGCCTCCCAAACGGTGTCGAGCAAGATGGAGATGCGGCTGGAGCATGTTGGGATAAGAGTATAACCATTTTCAGGCGCGGCGAATATATACGAAGTGGGCATGGCTATGAAATCTTCAATGCAAAGCACATCCACCGATTGAAAATGAAACTTTTGTCAACTGGGCACATGACTCGATCTTTCATAATAGTACAGATGTACGGCATCTCGAATCTGCCCTACCCAGATTGTCAGCCTGCAGATGCCAAGGCTTTGTAGAACATCGCACCGCCAAGAAAAGCTTGGTTAAAGTCTCGACGAGCTTGGCTCACATATCCTGCCAAATGCCTGGGTCATGGATGATAAAAAGTGACAGGTCTGGCGACTAAGTTAGTGGAAGCGGCCAGCTCAGTGCATTTTGTCGCCAAGGCTGCCATAGGTAGTCACAGCCAACGCTCCCAATAACTCAAGTCGACTTGTTCAATTCAAGTCTAACTCTCTGACTTGCAAGTCAGGAAAAAAGGCCACAAGTCAAGTCTACCTAGGTCCTGACTTAGAAGTTAGCAAGTCAGTATAGTAAAATTAGTAATATATAAGTACCTTTTACTTAGGAAATTCTAAAGACCTAAGGTAGGTTTTCTTATCTTATCTTAATATATTAGTCAGTAGAAAAAAGCTTCCCATAGGCCATTATTCCTAATTAGGCTAGGCTAGTGATCTGCAAGTCAACTTGTTTAATTTAATTCTGATTAGCTAAATTCAAGCCAATTCAAGCCGGACCCCCCCCAAGTCAAGCCCCTGAAAAAGCCGGCTTGAGTTGAGTTATTGGGAGCAACGCTCGCAACAATTCAAGTCGTTCAATTCAATTCAAGTCCGACCCCCTGACTTACAAGTTAGGAAAAATCGCTATAACTTAAGGCTATAAAGGTCCTAACTTGCAAGTCTATAAGTCTATATAGTAATATTAGTAATATATAAGTATCTCTTATTTTTATTAATTTTAAGGCCCTTTTTATAATAAAAAAATAGTATATTTAGGGTAGGTTTTCTTATCTTATCTTAGTATAAAAACTAGCTAAAAATCGGCCCTATAGGGCCAGGCTAACCTAATTAGGAGACGCTAAAATCTCGCAAGTCAGTCAATTTAATTCATTTCTGATTAGCTAATTTATAGCCAATCCAAGCCGGACCCGCCCTCAAGTCAAGCCCCTGAAAAAGCCGGCTTAAATTGAATTGTTGCGACCGTTGATTGGGAGCGTTGGTCACAGCTGGACTGCCGTTGCCCTGTGCTTTTACTATATCTGAGTATCTGGCTATTCCCCGGTTGTCAGTTTTAATGCCATCCTACAGAACGGATGCGAAACTACCTTGCGCAGTGTTCCTTGCCAACCACATCCATAGGATTAGTCTAACATGCGGCGCGGATGGATCCGGTGCAGCCGCCATTACTGGTCATGACGCGACAGGTCCTTGTCGTGGGGTGAGGCCAACGAATTCAAGTTTGCAATATGTGCTTATGATATCTTCAAAATATTGCAAGGGTATATCGCATCTGGCTAGGTAGGCAGACAGGGTTCCCGGATGTTATCAACTCTGCTACGGAGATTTCAGCGAGTACAGAAAGCTATGAAGTAGCTTGTTCGACAAGGAGCCATGGCACTCAACCATTGCAATGAGGTGGGTTCTAATATATTCTTTTGTTCTATGTTATCATGCCTTGTTGACCTTCTAGGTAGTCCGTTCGTCCACCCCGATCAACTCTAACGTTATGCTGCGACTCAAACAAATTTCAGACTATAATTACATATGTACATGGTATCATTATCCATCCAAAGAATTCTGGAAGCCCGTCCAGACCCATGTTATCGCTGGGCCCAGTACGATACAAGACAATGATGAAGAAAACCCATCGTTAATAACTCAAGCCAAAACGCCATTCAGTGCTATGCCATGATACCTATCCGTTGAATGCTCTGGCAGTCTAATCCAATGCTTCTCCACTCAAAATACTTTTTAGGATGCCTGCGCCAGCGCCGTCGGTGACAGATTCGATCTCTTTTTCTGCAACACAGCTCGTGATTCTCCGCTCATCTCCACTTGCGGCAAGAGTCTTGCGACCTCGCTTGCTGGGTGTTTGTGGTGCGGCAAGGCTTCCGTTCTTTCCATCGGATGCGTTGACCAACCCCAATGTTTCGAGACTGCCGGCAACCTCGCGGAATTCAGAACTCGATAAAGGGTGCAGGACCGAATCGCGGGTACAGAGCTGACAGTAAGCATCGAATAAAGTCTTGATAGTTGGTGCAAAAAACTTCTTCTTGGAAGGCGTGGCGCCATTGTTGGTCATCTTAGCGGCAGCTCGAGTTCGTTTCTCATAAGCTATCAAGGCACAGAGTGCTGCCTTCTGCTGGAGGTTAAGTGCCTTGAGTCGTTGGGTGGTTCCGTTGCTGAAAGCTGCTGCAGTGATTTTGTTCAGATGTCCAATCGATGCCCGGGGCGCAGTTTCTACTGTAAGAGCCTTCAAAGAATTCGCCATTAATTGAAACACGGTCTTGGAGCCACCGGATGCGCCGTTGATATTTTCCCCAAGAGGTCGTTTCGAAGGGGTCATCTGTAGAAGTTCTTCCCTCGCTTCTTCCTCGCACTTCTGACGCGTTTCGGTCTCGATCAAGTCAAGTGCACGGCGACAGATCTCAAAGGCTTTGCGAAGATCCCCAGTCTGACTCGAAACCTTGCGGGAGCAGAGTTCAATAGCAGCAGGGTGAATGAATGGCACGTGAGCCTCCTTTCCATCAGCCGGCATCAGGGACCTGAGTCTCATGGTGATAATGTTCTTGACCTGGGCTGCGGTATAGGGCAGGAATGGCAGGAGATCAGGCTTCAGGTTCTTGGCCTTGAGTCGAGGAAGGAAACGATCAGTCAAGTCCAGGGCGTTGGCAATACCGACAAGAATCAGGCATGAGTTCTTTTGTAGCGACCACTCAAACACGCGATACAGACTTTCCAGGCCCATCGTTAAAATATGGTCGATCTCATCCAGTGTCACAAGATAGACGGTTGCCGACTGTGTCTTGGGCACGAACATAGCCTGCAAGCTCGAAATCGCATCTGCCTCGGAAGAATCGAAACCTTGGCCAAGCGAGCCGAGAAGTGTGGTGTAAATATCTTTAGAAGATTTGACACTCATGCAGTTGACATATGCGGACATGACACCTTTGTGGTTGGCAAACTGTCGAGTTATCTCGGTAATCATGGCACTTTTGCCCGTGCCTGGTGGACCGCTCACATAAAGACAACCGTTGGGGGTAGGCGAAGAGCATCGTCCGAGGAATTCCATCAACTGATTTCGTTCTGCATCTCGGCCGATAAGTTGGCCAGGATCAGTTCCACGGGCAAACAATTGTCGTGCTGAATGGTAAATGGTTTGGATGGTGCTTGGTGAGAGTGGTGTTTGTGGTGTGAGTCGCTTGAAGAGTTTGCCTGCCGACATGACAGCATGCCGAGGGGTAGTAGGAGGCACCGAAAGTGCATCTCGATGTCGGGGTGTCGAGGGTGTAACAGGATTCTGCTTTGTGGATGCTTGTGAGGGAGACTTTCGGTTCCGAGCAGGGAGCTCAGCCAATATGTCGTTTTCTTCATTATCGTCCAAGGGAGAGTATGCAGGATCTTGGTTCTCGTCGTTGTATGAAACAGTCTTTGCTAGGCGGCGACTTCGTTTCGTAGGAGTAGCCTCCGGGCAGGGCATATCTTTAATCATAACATTAGTAAAGAGAGGCTCTTGTTCCTTCCGCCAGAGGAGACTCACCAGTTTCATCAATGCCGCGGGCTCTCTTTCCTAGTGTTGCTCGAGCCATGACTAGAATGGTTCCTTCCAACTTGTGTAGATATGCAGAGTTGTAAGCCGAGAGCCCTTTCCAATAATCAGTGGTATAGGGTTGTGAAGGTCTGGAAGTTGCAAGAGGAGTGCTTGCCGAAAGCAGCTGCAGGTTATCCTGCGTCGAACATTAAGAATGGAGCCCCATTTGGGTACTCAGGGCGCTTCGCGCCACGATATGGCACAAGACGTGTTGAAGTCGCGTAGAAACGCGACCTGCGGACCACGATCAATTAAACATGTGGTCAGTGCACTGAGACGCGGTTAAGTCAGCCACAATGCACCAACTCTCACGCGTAAATCAAAGGCCAGGCCCCTGAGATTTGCGGCTGATCATTGGCCCAGCTACTTGGATAATTGGATTGGCCTCGGGGGGAAATAAAACACAGACCTTAAGACTAACTATTCTGTAAGGATATCTACTATGTTACTAAATCTAATAATTATTACAATTTTTTTTTAAAGAAAACTATTTATTATATTATATATAATAAAAGCAATCTCATCAAAGTACTCAGGGCCCGTGTTTTATTTCCCCCTAATTGGGTAACAATTTGCGGTGGAGAGCGTAGCTCACTAGTACCTTACCCCAGGTAGGCACGGAGCCACTACGTACGTACCATTCGTTGCTTAGAGACGAGTCGCAAGAAATTTCCCCTTGTCTCGTTTGAGTAGCCAGTTCGCTACCGAGTAGCATTGACAGTTCTACTCTGTATACTCCGTACTCCGTATGGAGTAGATTCATGGCATTGAATTCGATCGTGATGGAGCCATAATATGCTCTGCATCTGAGTTTCGGATCTGTCAGCCCACTCTACACCTAGTTAATGATCTGACAACTCCGGGCCTCGGCATTGGATATCCCCCCCTCAAAAATGGATTACGTCATTGCCCTTCAGTCGTTTGACATTATCATGCAACTGTGATACCTCTAAATTTAATATTCTCTGCTCATCTCTCATCTATTTCCAACAAGGTCGTCAACAGTAAAGTGCTCATCATGACTACATATATTCCCGCGCTCACACTGCCCGACACGGTCTTCCTGAAGCCTGCCCTATCAGTCTTGCTGCCCATTGGCCTTGGGACAGCCGTTGGCTTCAGTGCCACTCGTGAGTTGACCTTCACATCCATATCAATCGATCACTATTGACTGATTCATTGTCTGATTTTAGAGACTCAAAAGACCTATCTTGCTCTCAAGAAACCTTCGGTTCAACCTCCGCCATGGCTGTTTGGCCCTGTCTGGACTGTCCTCTACGGGTGAGGATCGCCAGGCTGAGTCATTGATGTTCACAACTAACCCTTCTTAGTCTCATGGGTTATGCCGCCTACCGAGTTGCTGACATTGGCCTTTCTCCCTTCTCAAGCCCTGAGACTATCGTGAACACTCGACGTGCAATGACGCTCTACTCAATTCAACTCGGCCTCAACCTAATTTGGACCCCCCTCTTCTTCGGCTTGTATCGACCAATTGAGGCGTCGGTTGACATTGTGACCCTGCTCGGCGTCAACGGCTACCTCACTTACCTCTACAGTTCCATTGATTCTGTTGCTGCGTGGAGTCAAGTTCCCTACCTCGGATGGCTCAGCTTTGCGACCTATCTATGCACTACCATCGGTCATTTGAACAACTGGGACTTGAAGACCAAGGAAGCAAAGGACAAGTAAGCACAGCTTATGGTGAATGTAGTTCTGCATAAGTCATGCGTATCTGTCTATAAACATGGACTGTTACATGTTGTTGCTTTGTGTTGTTTCAAAGCCAAACTCGCTCTATCCCCTGAAATCAAAAGCATCGTCCTTGCTATCTTCTTTCGACCCCAAGATGAACAGATAGATACCCTCTATTGATGTTCCAATTCACTAATCGACATTACGTCAAACCAAAATTTGAACGCCATAGATGCTTTGACCAGTCGCTGCTATCCGCAGATAAAATTTCCTTTCCAAGTAATAATGAAACTCGATCTATCACACATATCACCTCGACCAGTTTTCTTTTCCGTTATCATTAAAAAGGAAAGTGTCGCTTCATCCCATCATAAACCATGAATATGAAGGCAGAGCTTGGTGCAGATCGGAGGCATGTAATGCCACAGCCACGGTACATGCCTCGTATCCCATGTTGTTTCCAAAGCATCGCTCCTTCTTTCCAGAATGTTCGTCGTTGGCGTAGATCACTGACAGTCGAGGTTTGCATGCGCGATTTGATAGTATCTGCAGGAAAGAAGAGGAAGTTGTATGACACACCCGCCGATGCGCCAGCAATCGCTTGCTGCCAGAACGGTAAGGGTGTATCAAGAATTATCTGCTTTTCTGTTACTGATTTCGCGGTCTTCGTCTTGAGCTGGTAAAACATGCTTGTTACTGTCTCCTTGGCACCAAACCAAGCAGAACCACCACCAGCCTCTCGAATCAGTGTGCCAAGCTGACCATGCCAAAAGCCCCGAAGGCCTTCATGGCGGAAAACCTGCTTGATTACAGGTATAGGGCGGAGAGGAGGGCCGGCAGATCCATCAGCCGACATGGGAGCCTGAATCCTACACTTGACAAGCTCAATTGGAGTGAGGACAAACGAAGTGAAAGCTCCAGAAAATGCACCTGTCAGCCAGAGATATGGCAGTGAGAGTCCTTGTTCTCGAGAGACTAGGCTGCTCGTGAACAGTAATTCACGACCAAGACTCTCGAATAGAAATAGACTGCTTGTTTCTGCTGCAGCACCCACTAAAGGAGCTGTAATGCCACGATACAGCCCCAAAACTCCATCACTCTTGATAGACTGCCGGAAGCAATCCAATGGACCAGAATATCTCAAGGGGAGATGATCGGGCTGACTTTGTAACCGCACTTTGACCGTATCAAACGGATACTCGATGTATTTCCCCACGGCGCCAGCAAACTGATGAAAGTCAGCATTCGAAGAACCGGCTCAAATGAAGGAACATACCGATCCGCATAGTACGTCTTCGAATGCCTCCATAAGGGCCGTCTTTTCTTTGAGAGAGAAGTCGGGCGCATGGCCAGCAACCTCCACAGCTACGGGACTGGGCTCCATGGAAGCGGTGGCACTAATCAATCGCGATCTCGAAAGAAGAATTACGGGCGAAGAGGAACGACGTATAATTTGAGCGCCTCTATTGAGGGTTGACAGGAAGTGTCGGAAAGCGGTGTCGTGGCTACCTAGTTAGTAGGTATTGTCAAAAAGCTTCGAAGGAGGGGCACTCCGGTGATAATATACGCGATCGGAGGATGGGTCCAGTAAGGTACCTTAGTTGAGGTAAGGCATGTAAATGAAGACTAAGGCTGCAGTTTCGGGCACTTGGTGCCTTTAAATTCGATGGATCGCCGAGCAGTAGCCAAAAGCTACCTAGGTGGTTGACAAGCAGACAAATTTGAGATGTTTAGGGTGCGGGATGTATCGGATATCTGTGCTATGCGTCGCTGAAGCACAGTCGCAGCCAGTGGAACGACCACCGAAAGTCGGTAAACGAGGATATGATGTCCTCGCAGCTACAGGGCAAGCTGATCTGTCAAAGTGCAACGCGACTGTGTGGGCAATGCCTGTGACATATAATCGCCGCCCTGTGCTGCGAATTTGCAAGGTGAACCGTCATGCAGAGAAATGCTTGCTGTGAGAGTCGTTTTCGGGCATCGGGGCCCAAAGAGAAAATTCTCTTGACATTTCTGCATTTGACATCAGATCGCCCGCTTTTGCAAAGTTCCAACCAATCATGTTATAGTTTTCTTTATCAGATCGAACGTGCACACCTTGGAGCTGGATGCTTCAACGGTTCTGTTACGTTCGTCTCGTATAATTGTGGTTCAGCAGGGGACAAAGAGGGTTTTCTCAATACATGTCTGATTAGGTAGTGCTCCGGGTCAAACTGATCCATTTACAAAGTTGATCTCCATGATCAATTGGAATTACCCTGCTAGCCTTGTAATATGGATTGAACCTTGTCCCCATAGGGAAGTTTCCTGACTAGTGTCCTGCATGTTGATCGCTGATTGATTGATAAGATTACTCACTCCGAAACCGGTGCATCAATCGAAGACCAGGAGATGTATAGGCCAACCAAAGCCCAGTTGCACCTAGGTAGTCAAGGATAAAATTCTGCATAGGTGGAAGACTTCCTTGACAAGAACCTTTGCAGTCTGCCAAATAACCATCTCAGGCATTATTTTCATATTAACCCGCATTGAAAACAACACCAAGTTGTTCGGTCAAGAAATGACCAGTATTCTCTAACATCCCTGCTAAAGTTTGGGCCATTTCTCGCTCCCAATCATCGTCCTGGAAGTACAAATCAATCTCAAGCCAATTTACCTTCTCAGTAAATTCTCTAGTATATTGGTTTGCCACGTATGACACTGCACCTGAAAAAGCATCTCTCACCTTCGCATCATGATATTCGGTTCGGTTTAAATATTCTCCACCAACTCCAGAAAGATGGTGGGGCAGCGGGGTGATCGCGTTTACGCGACACGACGCGACTGCAAGTTTAATTGATTTCTGGTCTCGGGAATCTGATTAGGTTCCTGGGGATTTCAATACACCTGGACACAATCATTCCCAAGCAGGCGCTACAATACTCACTCTCAGTATGACCATGGCACAGAACACCGCGGATTCAGAGCCTTCGAACGGCTCAAAGTCGATCAACCACGAAGAGAATCAATACCTTGATCTTGTCCGAGAAATCCTTGAAAGCGGCGAGCGTCGACCGGACCGGTAAGAGAACGTGACAGCTATTGCCAGGCAACAATCTAACCATCCAATAGCACAGGCACTGGTACATACTCCATCTTCGCTCCTCGGCCCCTAAAATTCTCACTGAATAAGAACGGAATCCCCATTCTTCCTCTCCTTACTACAAAGCGAGTCTTCACCCGAGCAGTCATTGCCGAGCTCTTATGGTTCATCGAAGGCAACACTTCTTCTAACAGCCTCAGTGAAGCTGGCATCAAAATATGGGATGGCAATGGATCTCGCGAATTTCTTGACAACCTCGGCCTCAAGCATCGTGAGATCGGCGATCTCGGTCCCGTATATGGCTTTCAATGGCGACACTTTGGTGCCGAGTATATTGATGCAAAGACGGATTACACAGGCCAGGGTGTAGACCAGCTTGCCGAGATCATTCACAAACTACGAACTAAGCCTTACGACCGCCGCCTGGTTCTTTCTGCTTGGAACCCTGCCGATATGAAGAAGATGGTTCTACCACCTTGCCACATGTTCGCGCAGTTCTACGTCTCCTATCCTCGGAGCAAGGATGACGACTCAGAAGCTAAGCCTCAAGGTCATCTTCACTGTCAGCTATATCAAAGGTCTTGCGATATGGGTTTGGGAGTGCCCTTCAACATTGCCAGCTACGCGCTGTTAACTCACATGCTTGCCCATGTTTGTGAACTAATTCCTGGAAGCCTCACTCATGTCATGGGTGATGCTCATGTGTACCTGGACCACGTTGACGCCCTCAACACTCAGTTAGAGCGTGAGCCACGAAACTTTCCCGAGTTGGAAATTTCTCGAGAAAAGGGCGGAAGTATCGACGGATGGAAAGCGGAAGATTTCAGCATCAAGGGCTACGACCCTCACAAGACAATTGCGATGAAAATGTCTGTATGATTCGTATAACAATGCGGTGTGCTATAATCTATTGAAAGCTCGAGATAGATGGCTTTTAGAGTTAAATAATGAACAGTCGTGTTGGCTCCCGCGTGTGCTTTTATGCCTACTGAGATTGAAAATTGCTTCGTACCGAAACCCGACTGTCATGCACACTACTTCATGGATCCGTTTATTCGTATATGCCTCCTGAAACGATTGGTACGGGAGCTCATAATGATAGGGTTCATCGCTTCTTATCATTCCATGAGATGGTGATACTGTGTTGAATCGGAATGAAGAACAGAGTGACAACTCGGGAGCACACGGGATGTCGATTAATGAATTACAATTTAAACGACTAGTGCGTTTGTGCAATCAACGCACTTATCTAGATAACCACCCGAACCCAAGAGTCGTGAACCCTATTATTGCGAGGCTACGCTGAAAAGGCATTTTACTGCTTCTTCTTGGTTGAGGCCTTGCTAGGGGAGCCCTCCTTCTTGTCCGAGGCCTCCTTGGCATCGACAGCGGCGGCGTCATCAGCCTCCTTCTTCTCAGCATACCACTCGCCGACTTGCAGAACGAGAATCCCAACAAGGACAAGGGCAAGAATGGTATTGCTGGCCGAAAGAACCTTCAAGCTGTCCTCACGACCAAGAATAAGCTCGCCACTCTCACCCTCATGGGTCTTGCCATCGAAGCCGTCGTTGGTCCAGATCTCGGCACTAACACTTCGGAGAGCCTTGACAATGTTGGCGACGTAGACACCGAAACCAATCAGGTAGAGAATGAGGGACGCGCCGTCAAACAGGAAGTTGGCCTCGCTGGGGCGGAAAAGCTTAATGAAGAAACCGATGAAGCCGATAGAGATGACAATGTGGAGAATACGGCTAATGAGCGCCGGAGACTGGTGTACAAACTTCAGATGTGTTTCGAGATGATCAAAGAAGTTATCGGGCACAGGAGCCTTGGTCCATAGAAGAGGGAAGTCGTAAGGGAATGAGGCAAAAAGGATGCCCAGGAAGAAGCACACAGCTAGAGATATGGATCAGCGCGAGTGCGATTAAGTGGTCACGTAAGGGCAACTTACGAGCGATGATCATAAAGGTGGCAAATGAACCGGATCCATGATAATTTTTCGACCTGGTGTTCTTTGAATAGTCGATGAAGGAGGTCATGATGATTGACTTGGAGGAGGGGCTTTGTAGTAGGCGCAAAAGGTTTGTCGCAAAATGCGGAGTTGCGTAGGAGATGTCCAGTTATAGCTGGACAACGACAATGCGCGAGAATTGAGCCAGATAAGAAATATCGTAGCACGCTCGAGATCAAACTCGGTGATAGTGACGATGGACGTGTAGGACAGGTGTGGAGGAGGAGAAGAGACAACTGAAGAGGAGAGGTTGTGGGACGAAAGTAAGGGTACTACCAAGCTAGGCTAGCAGGCAACCTACCTTCCAAATCGGGTGGTAGACTGGAGATTTGTGGAGTAGTGTGCGGAGCCATAACCAACGCTTGCAATAATTCAATTCGAGTCGTAATTTAAGTCTAAAAAAGCAATTTTTATCTTTTTTTTCTACTTTTATTGGCTAGATTTTATTATTAAGCTAGATTAATAAATTAGAAAGAGGCTTTCCTTGCTTTTTTAGACTTAAATTATGACTTGAATTGAATTGTTGCAAGCGTTGGCTATAACTGATGTTTGATAACAAAATCCGCAAACATCGTCCATTTTACATAAGTCCATTCAGGGAACTCGTAGTTTGGGAAAATTGTTCTCATACTGACTTCCATAATATCAAGGTCCTGGCCTGTCTCTTGGCCACTGGAATTACGAGACTAATGAAAGAGATTCGTCTTATTAATATACTGCATTCCTCCTTGCCAACCAATCCCCAGAATAGATACTAAAATAGATATAAAAGAGTTATACTATTTCCACATAAGCACATTACTAATCCTATATAACAGCCTATATATAAAAAATTTCATACTAGTTATAGCCTAAGTATTATTTTAGCTATATTATCTTTTAATTTATATTATATATATTATATTATTATATAACTTAATTTCTAAGTATTATTTTAGCTATATTATTCCTTAACTTATATTCTATATACTATATTATCTTATAACCTAATCTAATCTATTACTAACCTATAAAGCTAGCTTTAGTTTACTAATATTTATAGTTTTTTCCTTAATACTAAAACCTTTATTTTCTAATTTACCTTTTTTTCTTTCCTTTTTCCTTTACTTCCTTTCCTTTATACTATAATAGCCTATAATTCCTATAATATAACTTTTATACTACTAAATTAACTACTATAACTATATATTTTAACTCTATAAACTACTACTAGTAT
>LTDI01000611.1:0-45257 GCA_001654545.1 Fusarium agapanthi
AATATAGCCTAGGCTTAGAGATCTTATATATCTTTATAGTATATTAAGTACTTAACTTTAAGTTATTTTAAAGGGCCTAAAGGGTAAGGAAGGTTCTAGCTTTATTTAAATATTATAATATATTTAATAGTTAAGAACTAATTAATTAAATAAAAAGTTAGATATAAGAGAGAAAAGTGCATTGCTTGCTTGTCTGCGTTGCTTGCTTATTAACCACGTTAAATGGTTTCTGATGATTAACTTAATATTGATTCTACGCTAGGTCGGGATTTTGAAGTTTATAATGCAGAAACCATCGATAGGTTTCTTTCAAACATCGACACGCATGTCGACTATGAATTGGGTTTGTGTCAGGGACCATTCTCAGCCTTCATGAGCATACGATATACGTCAGATGAGGCTGTCACACCAACAACGTCACGTGGGCTTACGCCGCAGGCAGCATTAGCTACGGAAGCTCACTTACCAACAATTACAAGTCCCTCCCAGCCTGGGTATACAGTTCTCTATGAAGAAGGGATGCAAAAGGGTGACTGTGATGCGGTACCGAGTTCAGCTTTTTGGCTCCCATCAAACCTTGCAGCTGCGTCATTCTCTTCGTCTCCCACGGACATTGACGAACTGTTTAATATCAACGCTATTGGAGAATCATTCCTCAACGAGGACGAACCCGAAGACATCCTGATAGGAGGGCATGATGATATTGAACTTGGCGAAAGGGATTGCCAGGTACTGGAAACGTCTCTGGGGTCACACGACGGCAACATCATAATATGGCAAACTGACCATTTCCTGTCTGGTAATCGCCAACAGGATCATTTGATTCATCATGACTACACTCACGTGGCAGCAGTTCTCCTTCCATTGGACCACTTCGAAAACCCATTTCGAAGCCTCTATATCCCCACGGCGATGGAGGGATTGTTTCGCCATAACTAAAACACGCCCTCCAGGGAGACAGCTTGCACTGCACTCTATCAGTCCTTGTTGTCATCCGCATCCTACTACCGTTGGCAGTGCAACAAGCAAGACAGTGTTTATCATGAGCTCGGGACTATATATCGAACCAGCTCCATCCAAATATTGCAAGTTGCACTCACGCAAGCGCCACCCACTGCAAATTACCAGGCCCTGATGCTTGCAATTATGTCCCTTGTCACCATAGGCGTACGTTATGCACGCTGTTTCAATTCTTTAAGCCTGCTAACCTCGAGTATGCAGGTTTTGACGGGTGAATGCGATGACTTTCGTTTGCACGTTCAAGCTGCCACACAGCTCCGCAGTCTACGGAGTCAATCGAGGCTGTTGAGCCATTCTTCTAGAAGACTAAACGAACTCGGCGCCTTCATGGCCCTTTTGTCAGAAACGACTTTGTCTGAGCCTTCGCTGTCTCCCTGGGGCGATAAGGATGATAGAGTCACCTTTAATAGTTCCATTCTTCAATCGTGACTGTTACGCATTTCCTTACGGCATTACACCAACCATCACACTGGCTATTAATGAGACCAGCCGCCTTTCGAAGCATCTGTCTCGCTTTCAATTGCAGAGTGAGAGACTACCTGCGGAGTTCCTACAAGCATGTGAAGACCTGGGCAGCATACTTGACGCTTGGTGATTGTAAGATGAGGATCTCACAACCATTCTTACAGTGGATGGGATAGATTCGTCCGTTTTTGCTCATTATGCTAAAGGATGGTAAACAGCAGCTCTCATCACTACTACACTCGCATACAAGAGATGAAACGTTTGGATCTCACACGAGTTGTTGATGAAGTTGGCCAGCATGTGAACAAGGCCGAAGATTTAAAGTCAGCGACGGCTAAGAATGGGCAGGACATTTCGAAGGCGCCAATCACGTGGCCGGCGTCCATTGCAAGCTGTAAGGCCATAAGAGGGCGGCGTGGTGTATGGGAGCTATGGTGGAAGCGAGTACTTGGATATAAGTTGGGTAATATGAGCAAGTAGTGAGATTCAATCCAGCAGATATGGGCCATCCTTGATACCGCCGATGACCAAGGGTTATCGTTGAGTTGGGCTGATGCATAAAATATGGCTGGTATTGATGTGCTACTTGTCTAATGCCTATTAGTAGCTTCATTGTAGCCAAAGAAGTTGAATGACCTCGGTTTGAGTACATTTGGCACAAGCCGCGTGAACCCATCTACTCTGGCTCCTGCTACTACGCCAGAGAATACCTCTGTTGCCTTTGCGCCTAGAAGCGGCATGTTGGCCAGAAGACCCTGAGCGAGCAGCATTGGGTCCTGAGAACCTCGGAGGCGGATACGCAAGTCCTAAGAGGTCAGCGAGGGCGACTTGTTAACTTTTTGTATGATTGAGACTTACTGTATACTGCCGCCAAAGGTCTGTGCCATATTCACTTTCACTTACCACATCTGTCGGGTCGCGTTGTGCAAACGATGCGACATCGTACAGATTGGAGCAAAATTCGATAAGACCGTTCAGATCACATCCTTCTCGGTCTTGGAAGCTCTGCAGAAATACAACGAATTTCTCAATCCATTCGACGTTCAAAGACGCCTGTGAATCTCGGGGACCATGGAGCACTGCTGTCAAGAGAATCAGAACGGCACACATCGGGTAGCAGATCATTTGCCTGAAACATCAGCATGGGAACTATATAATTAGATGAACGCCGTACCAGAGAGAGGCAAATGGCTGTGAGGATAGACCTTGCAGTGTAGAAAGTGTGGCTCTGGCGCTATGTGTGGGGATAAGCGTACTAAGATGCAGATTTGGTTGTTCTCGTTCGATCGACGTGAGAGGGGTATTATAGAGCTTCGCGAGAGCCGTATAGATCTTCCAAGTAGAAGCATAGTAGGAAAGGTGGAGCTGTATGATGTCAAGATTGTCCACTTGGGCCGATGGTGTAGGCTGAACTTCTGTAGGCAGTCCTGTCCTCCATGATTCGAGGTTATTGTCTAGTTTAGCGAGAGCCTGCATCATCTTATCACTGCTCTTGGAGAGTGATGCGCAAGAACATCGACTTATTCTAGACTGAATCAGTGCTGTAGAGCGACTGTGCTTCATACATGTCTTCTTCCGCTCTAAGCATCTCTGACAGCTTGGTAGTTTGCCGTCACATCATACATACCTTGCTGCTTTTACACGGGACGCAAGCCTATTGGACTTAGGCCTGCAGGGTAAGAAGTCAGAGTGCAGGGGCTTACATTCCCAATTCGTCTACTTGTTCCATCACCAACGCATGCCGCTCCTCGTATTCAAAGGTTTAGATAATTAATAGGGAGTATTATGTAAGGAAAAGTGAAGGTTTTGATGTTGTGAAAGTTAATGTAAAAGTTTACATACGTTGTTGCTGAAATTAACAGCCCCCATATTTGTGGTAATAAGTCAGCGTCGGAATCAAATTACATCCGATCAACAATCACATCCCTTAGTAATCACGGACAAGGATCCTTGTTTCTGCATAAAGCTAGCTCCACCTGCTGCTTGTTGATTGCTCAGCTCCAGGGAATTGCTCATTGAGTGTACGCTCAGGCTTGAGGTCAAACGCGCCTTCAACAAACATGCGACCAAAGGCAGCAAAAAAGCCCTGCAGCATCGGTTTAGGGAAGAAGGGATACATGTGAGGGTGAGATGGCAGCTCCGTGATTTTACCAGCCTTGAGGTCCTCGATCGAGTCGTGTTTGACGGTGAACTTGACACCCTTGGCCTCCTCGGCGTACTGCACGAATTGATTCCACGAGACCTTGTCGCCAATGATGTACGACTCCTTGTCCCGCTTGGGCGCACCAACGAGCATCGCGACAAAGGCTGCGAGTCAAAGGTGTGCGTAAAGGTTACGAGCTCGTCGCCAGATCCAGGAATAGCGGCAAAGTTGTTCGCAATGTCGACTACCAGAACGACAGGGCTTTGATAAGACTTAACCTTGGGGAGCACCCAGTAGTCAGCAAAGTAGCCATTGTACACGCCGGTGTACTCGAGGCTCGAGGCTGCTTTCAATGCAGCAATGAGGTTGAGCTTAGACTGAGCGATGGGGAAATAAGGTGCCATACTGCCCACGCAGTTTAGTTTTCTTATTCCGAAATTTCACGAGCACAGCAGGACTAACTCTTCAGTGTAATTGACGCCCCAACTACTAGGGATGAATCGTTTGGTAGATGCCGATTTCTCAGCTCCTTTGATCAAGTTCAGCTCAGCCGATATGTCGCCCAGAGCGTTAATGGTGGATATAACAGTATCAATGCTATTAGTCTCGAGCGTGGCTGCAAGCTTATCCACGTCGGTGTAGTCCACGGCCATCACCTGGGCTCCTTGTACATCTTTAGCCTGAAAGATATGTGAGATGTCTTCTTGCCAAGTCTTGCGTTGCGTGATAGTTACCTCACGGTCTAGGACCAGCACGGCATGCTCGCCATTTTCGACAATTGCCTCAACAATTGCAGGGCCGACCTTTCCGGCCCCTCCAGCAACAGCGAAGATAGCCATGGTTTCGTGTTTTGTTTTTGTGCTTTGTCTTTCGGAAATGGAGTATGTCTGTCGATCTAGAAAGAGTTAAGAAGACAGATGATGATGATGGTTCTCGAAATCATTCTGAGTGGTATGGAGACCGTTCATATACTTACGAGCCAGCGTGGTATATATGCGAATCAAGGATCGGTAGTATAATACAAACGACATACATTGAGATGTGAATGAGTAAAAGACGCGCGGTTCCTTAGTAAAGCAAACGATGATAAATATATGCCGACTCGGAATTTAAATGCTCCCCAGACTGCGTTTCAGAATTCTCACGGAACAAAAGCAAGGGCTGTGACACTTGTCGAACCTCAAATTCGTGGGCACTGGTCATGCAACCTCCAAGTCATGCTTAAAAAGAGGCTCGGGAACAAGAGGCATGACGTGATGTAGTCGTGGTACTGTGTCTGTTTCGGAAACATTTGACCACACTCGAGGAACCGGTACGTGTCTTTCAGATGCAAATCAGTTGCATTGAGAGCCAATACAAGATATTCCATTGCACGCCCATAAGGACAGAATTCTTACGATAACGCTGCTTTCCGCGTCTATTCCAGTGTCAATTCAATCGGGAGGGCAGTAGGGCAGTAGACATCACCGCGAAAGGTGTCCAAATCACGACGTACAAACGGAGGCCAACCAACCAAGATCCACCGTGGTCCCTGGGTAACTGATTATAACAAGACAAATTCAAATGTCCATAATCATCGAAAGGAACAACTAGAGGACTCTACATTCTTATCTTTACATCAAAGCAAGTCGTGAACTTTGACAAATCCAAGGTATTGTCAGGGATACTGGTCAAAAGCTAGCTTTCTCAGAGTTTGCGGGGCTGCCAATACAACCCATGGATCCGAGCCGTTCAAAAACTTCCCATATTGACTTTTTTCAGGAAGGCTGAAAAGGTTGGGCGCTTTCAGAAGGCTTTAGCTGTACTAAGTTTATAACTCACTTACAAGGGTAGCTAACCTGTTGTCACAACCCGGACATTTCACCAGTACAGAATGGTGACATAAAGTGTAGTGATATAAGCTCTGAGCAACATGTATGAACTACAAATCAGAACTAAGACAATATACCACAAAATCCAACTTATTACTGCAGCATCTAGCTAATAGAATAGAAACCTACAAGATAACTCTCACAACATCTCAAAGTTACCTTGATATTATTGTTCTGTACAGTGAAAGTTGGTCCAGAGTCAGAAGTCAAGCTCAACGACCCTGCCTATAAAAACCCCTCTTCTCCCCTCTTCCTGACCAAGTTCAACCTTCCCAACATTCCTACCAATCTGACGGAACCTGATCTTTCATTCACAAATATCTCCCACTAAAGCTGTACAATACGATAATAACAATCAACTTACTCACTCCTACCTGTCAGAAATGGCTTCTCCTGCTTCTACTCCTGATTCTTGGGCTACAGTGCCCAGCCGTAAGTAACATCCCTCTATTCTGTTGCACCTGGATTCTGACATACCACAGCAATGGACGATATGCACCCCAGCTTTTTAATTCTCAAGCACAAGGTCGATGCAATCGGCGACAAGGACGGCCCTTTCGTGGCCTTGTTTCTCAGGGGCTCAAAGTCCAGGGCCAGATGGGAGGGTTGGGTTGACGAAAGATTTGTTCACGAGCGCGATGAAGCAAAGCTCCTCGCCTACTGGCAGAAGGTTGGTGGGAGAGATACGCAAGGCGTGGAGGCCTGTCCCCTGCGAATCCTTTATGCTCACGGGCACAGAAAAAATGGACAGGGTACGGAGACGGAATACTTCGTCCAATACGTCGGATATCCTAACGACCCCAGTATAAATCAGTGGGAGCCCGAGTCGAAGGTTCTGGAAGCTCAGTGGGACTGATGGGCTAATTGTGGCTGGTCAGTTTGTTTAACATTGGATATCTATTCGTCCAACTCGCCATGACCACACTATGTTACGTCTTCATCTGTCTTGTATATTGATTCTTTATTCATTAATACATTAAGATCACTTTATATCACAACACAGTATTGCTCACACGCCATGATAGTCAGTGAATGCACATGTCTTGCCTCGCATACCTTAAAATTACCTTATGGTCATCCAAGTTTCGTACAATGGACAAAAAAGGTTATTTAAACCTGTCTATAGCCTCATTTGTCCCATGGGAAGCCTCAAACTCATCTTTCATTTCATTATGCCACTTAACTTTATAACAAATAATAATACAAATGGCTTGTAGTATGAGAAGCAGTTCGGGGTACCCAAGTCTCTTTTCTTTACGTGATGGCGAGTAGGATGGAGGAGCGCTTCCATTAGTTTAGGTTGTTTATCACGCAATGGGAGTTTCAGCATTTGGTAGTAGATAGAATAAATTGTCAACAGTATCTCCCTTCCTGTCTTGCTACTGTTTTCCGCTACTGCTAACTCCCTCACCAAGATACAAGAGGTAGTCCACCTGTATAGACTATATAAGTCCAAGTAGTAATGCAACCCGACTAGTTCAGTACTAAATATGCTATAAATTAACTTGAGGTCTGTATAAGACATGTCAACACACTTACAAAAGGCCCGGATCTTATTAGCTGTTCCTTTATAAAGGACCAGGAGGATAATCATCACCACGGCAGTGGTTAAGTGGCTCGCAACCTCGAGTCCAGGGATTGGCATAGGCTCCAGGACGACAGTTCCGCCAGCTTTCAGTTCTAAGATCGCAAGGAGTGCCATCATGTCTGAGGCCATTATAACTAATATAGTGCTGAGCGCTACTGAGGCTGATAAGGGAAAGGGTGGTGATGATAGAGAACTTCATCTTGGTTGAGGATGGTAAGTTTGTATAGAAAAATGAGTTGTGTTTGGAGAGTGATAGAGTCGAGAGTGATAGTGTTTTGGTAAGTCTTTAGCAGTATGTTCCAGGTATTTATATAGACCTTCTATCCATAGAGGCCCATTTATATATAGTATTAGTTATTATTCTTCTCTTCTATTAGCTAGTCCCTTAACGGTACCTTAAGCTTACAATCTAAGACTTTTAATATATTAAGCTTTACTAAGAAAATAATTTTAAAGCTATCTTAAGTAGCGCACCAATTAGTACTACTAGGTATTAATATTACACCAATCTCAGTCTGTTTTCCTTCTCACCCTTGCTAGAGTCCTTGTATATTTATTAACCTATGTTATCTCGGGCCGTCTTTTCATACCTACCCTATGAAATCCTACTTAAACTTATGGTGGGAACTTAAAAACAAAGAGACTTTAATTAAGCTCGTAAATATTTCTGGACCCTTCTTTACAAGGTCTTGAATGCTTAGCTGTAAGCTTCCAGACATCAATGGAACAGGCGTCCCGGGGACTTTTATAGCGCTATGACCGGGTATATGTACAATGAATACTCTCTACCTTACGCTCGACACTATTGAGGGACAGGTCTAGTGGGGCAATATGTAAGCGATGGCAGTATTATAACCTTATATCGTGCTATTATAAACATGTTTACTACACAGATATAAGGAGTTAACTTAGCTAGAGAATAGAAAAGGCAATGCCTTTTTTCTAAATATGTTTAGTATATTACTTAGAAAGGAGAGACTGGTAAAGGTGAGAATAGGCACTGAGCAATGTACAGTGTAATTATAAGCTATATAAAGTGAAAGCAAATAACTAAAAGGTTATATTGTATAGAGGAAGCAGTTAAAAGTTTTATCTTACGCTAAAATGGCTAGTGCTGCCCTAAGTAGGGTAGTACTTTAAAAGTAATAATTTTTATACCTAAAAACCCTTGCCTTTTAAGTACTTATTCCTTTCCTCTAGCTTAATGATTTTTTAACATAATAAGGGATTTGTTTAATCTTTGCCTGGATCTTGGCCTATAGTATTACTAACTAAGCTGCCTTCTATTTGCAAATAGTTTTACTTTTGCTTTAAGGCATACCTTTTTTTATAGTTTCCCTCTTTAAATATAGCCAGGCGGCTTTGATTGCATTTAAATTAGGGCTATTTCTATACTAAAGAAGTTGCTATATACTAGCAAGGTTAAAAACCTGTTACTATACGTGGTGGTTATATGCTAGTGCCTTATCTTTCTGAATAACTGTGCTGGGTCTCTCTTTTTTATATAACTATATAAAAAAAAGTAATTTTAAAATAAGGATTTCTTACTAATATTACTACTAATTAATACCTCCCTTTCCTTCCTTTTTTATAAGTTTTCTATTCTTCTTATTTTACTTTTATTTAGGCTTTTTACTTAGAAAATTTCTTAAACCTACTTTTCTTATTCTTATTATAAGTTTCTATTTCTTTTTCTTTTTTAGCTTAAGATTATAGTTAAGCTTTTTAAGGATAAGTATAAAATCTACTTTTTCCTTTTTAATCTCTAGAACTTAGTAATAATAAGGACCTTTCCTATTATAGGAAAAGGAGCCCCAAAATACAAACTCTATAGCCCCCTTCTAATGCTCTTAAATATAGCTATAAAGAAAGCGCTTATCTACTCTTTACTAAATGTAATAACTTCCTTACTAATATAAAAAAATAATAGAAGTTTTATCTAACTAAATTACTAACTTTTAGTCCTCTAGGGTTTAGTTATAGTAAGCAATACACTAAGCAAGACAATTAGCTTTTATTAACTTTATTAAGCCTAGTTTCTTTATTAGCTTTATCTTTTAAAATTCTAAAGAAACTAGTATTTAATAGATAACTAATATAGAGATTTCTATTCTTACTTTACTAAGCTTACTAGTAAGATTAGTATAGGTTTTTTCCCTTTTAAAGCAATTATACTATACCTTATTAATAATAAGCTTTTTATTTTTCTCTATTACCTTTATTAGCTACTTTAATTAAGGACAATCTTTAAGATATTTATCTTTAAAAATTAGTAATTATATATTAAGGTTAAACCTATTCTTAATTATATAAGTATATATTTAATTAACCTAATAGATTAAAAGTCTTAAGATTTTTATTACCTTAGGAAAAGTCTTATTACTATATAGGGCCTTAAGGGAAATAATAAAAGCTTAAGTTACAATATCTATATTTAGGGCTATAATCTAAGGACCTGCTAGATTATTAAAAACTTTAAAAAATTACTTAATAGCTTATAAAGGGGTTATAGAAGGTCTATAAGTTAGGAAGTCTTATACTGCCTTTTTTGCTTTTTTAACTTTACTAAGGTCCCTTATTATAAGCCAGGGGTCAAGACAAAACTTTTAACCGCTTTCTCTATAAGTAGGCATTGAATAGGTATAAGTATCCACTATGGAAATCGGCACAGTAGCAGCCCAGGCTATCCTTGATGCATCGAGGCCTAAACATTAAAACAGTCAAGAGCTAAAGTTATAAAGTTTACAGGCCATAAACATACCTCACATCAGGCTATCTAATTCCCATCGATTATTATAATATAACTAACATAATAAACATTGATTTTAAAACAGTATAGTATAGATATCGCAATGCTGCTAGGTCCCCAAGGTTTAGTAAAAGAGCCTAGTAAACAATCCCAGATTTTGTTAAGAACGGTTGGCCCAAAAATGTTTAGATGTTCTCCTATGAGACGTAGCAAACTAATGGCTATAAAATGACACTAATTATCCAGAGCAATCCTGAAACACGCTATACATGTAAGCCGCGCATGATTCAGCTTTAGGTCCTTTAGAGACAAGAATGTCAAACTCTTAATAAAGTGAGGATGGGCTGCATAGTGCCGAGTGGGATGCAGGGGTTTTACAGCTGAGACCATGCCTAATGGCCAACAGACTCCACCCATTACGATTAGAGCCACTCTGGTGCCGAAATTGGCGGCCCCGTATAATGCACTTGAGCAACAAGTCGCCGGCAAAGCTATGTTAGTGTCTCCCGGTGGCCGGGGCTACCGACTGGACCGCTTGTCACAGAAGTGCAATAGACTTTTGTCTTTTCCGCGGGGCACGAGTCTCCAGCCTCAACAGACAATGTTGCCAATCCCGAAAAGGACTGAAATATCTAGGAATCCAGCTCTTACAGTTTATAAGCCTTGAAGTACTGCTTTTCGTGTGGTTTCCACTCTAGAACTGGAAGTACGATACAGAGGCTGACTCAGTTTTGCGTCGTTGTCAAGCTGAACCACAGCGAAGAGCAATGGCTTCACAGGAGGGATAAACTCTTTGCATCCCCCAGAAGCTCCATCGGGCTTGGATAGTGTTAATCTTGCAGGATTATTGGGTTGCCAAAATGCCTCAATAGTCATAGTTTCACTAATTCAGAACTATATTTGTAGGTTGGACATGACATGGGTACAGGAGTGGCGGCCAAGAACATATGATCTATAGATCTATCAAAGAAGACAGTACAACTCATCAGACATTGTAAAGGAAGCAGCGAAAGGTAGGCAGCAATTAAAGGCGACGTTTGTTTACTTTTGCATTTGAAAGATAGCGCTTAGAATGGAGGAACAGATGACTGCGAGCAGGGGACCTGAAGAATGTACTATTTCACGTGTCCGTGCCACTTTGCAGGGCACTCAGTCTCTGACGCCCGCAGTGAAATGGCACTGGCTGAGGATACGGAACCTTATACTTCGGCACATTTAATTTGCGCAGGTCTTACAGTCAAGACAATAAGACATTTGCGACATATTCCTACATCCTGATGAGGTTGTAGCCTACCGTACAGCAAAAGGATAAAATCTTCTCGAGGGACGGTGGATCAACATCATTAGCTGCCAAGGTCTTGGGCATCGTGGTATATTCAAGTAATGTAGTCCTGACATTGCCTACACTTATAAGAATAATTACCCAATTTGCTAAAGTTATGAAGCTCAAACTTTTCAGCATTAATATCAGCAAATCTCAACTAGTTGATAAAAAGAGCTTGAGTGGCGACTTCATCATCAATACAATGGTAAATCCCGACTATGAGGCTAAGATTAACAAGAGCATCAGTATTAATTGGCACACCGCAGCAATATACAGCGACTCTCAGATATTCCAGGAGGCAAGATCTGAGTTACTGCAGCCAGGCTTCGACGAACTCATTATATGCTGTAGGATACAGTGAGTCATTTTGGAGGCTCGATAAGCTTGACAATATACCTTATGTAAGCCCATATAGGGCGCAAGAAGCAGTCCGACAGCGGAGAGTGCTACTCCAAATATGGCACTCGAGAGCGAAACCCGTCCAATAAGGGACGTCGCATAATCATTTTGCCGACAATGTCTAGTTATGTCAGCTTTTTAAGTTATTGGTTATAAATAACTTCACTATGACTGGTCCAGCACATCACGAAGTCGTGGTACATCTTATTTTGAAAATACAGTTAAAAGCTCAAAAATGTCTGCAGAAAAACAACGTGCAGCCTCACTCCGAGATGCGGAGAAAAAAGCTATCGAGCTTTTCAACGAGATTGAGAAAAATCTTATTCGCCCTGGCATCAGCGAGAAAGACTTGAACAATGAAATCCATGCTCTCGGCGCTGAGCGTCACGGTGTGAGGACTCACTGGCATAAACGAGTGATTCGCAGTGGACCCAATACACTGAGGCCATTCGAAGAAAACCCACCCGACAGGATCATTCAAGAAGATGACATCCTCGTCGTCGACCTTGGGCCTGTCTTTGAAGAGTGGGAGGCTGACTTTGGCCGCACCTTTGTTCTGGGAAATGACCCGAATAAGATCAAACTGCGGGACGCTCTCGAGCCAATCTGGGTCGACGTCAAAGCCAAGTACTGGGAGAATCCAGATATGACGGGAGAAGAACTGTACAATATTGCCAAGGAGGCTGCTGAGAAGGAGGGCTTTGAGTTTGGTGCACCGATTGCGGGACACATCGTCGGGTCTTTTCCGCATGAACGCATTCCTAAAGACAAGATCACCCTTTACATTGCTCAAGGTAGCAACAACTCTATGAATACTGTTGGGAAGGATGGGAACAAGAGGCACTGGATTCTTGAGATCCATTTACATAACAAGGAGCTTGGATTTGGTGGGTTCTACGAGCAATTACTCACAGCCTAATGTCTAGTTATATTACCATTTCTATCAACCGTAGCAGACTTGAACAAATAAATATTATACCAACATATAACTCTGGATGAGAAATTTAGGTCTCGTGGACGTGGTAGGGTGGTGAGACTCCGCATACTACAGTTCTATGAATTAAATATCACTAGATGCTGTGCCAGCGTCAGCCAAAAGTTAGTAACGAAATCCTATAAATTGCCTGCAGCTCATACTATGTATGTCCCAGGATGCAAAGCCAAGTTCAGGGTCACCCTGGACCGTAGCATCAGGTGCATATGTATCCAGACGCCGTTGATAAAGTCAGGATCTGGATATGTTATCCATAATATTCTTGATGGTATGTGTAGATCCCGCCAATAATGCATAATTGGAGTCCTCTTTATAGACCAAAGTTCTATCGCGCGCCAACTCAACAGCCGGTATTCTGATCATGGATCTTAACTGCTTCCGACCCCAGGCGATGTTCGAGCATGGGGTTTGGTTGAGCAAGCTGCCTCCGTCGAGTACTCCCAGTTCTACAATGTATCACTTCAGGTCTTGGTTCAGAAGTTCTTTAATCCATGAGTCAACCTCTCCAGGTTCCGTCGATGCTGGCTTATAACCCTGCCCAGATCCAAGGGTATAGCTACCGATCAAGCTGTGTACGATGTCGCCGTGGGAAAGCCCCATAGCATCTTCGACATTTTGAACAACCTTGCGAGTGATCAGGAGTATTTTGATGTGACAGCTTCTCTCTTTTTGATGCCTTTTACATGCCTGCTGTCGGCCATCTGTACCCCGCTGGAGAGGGACATGCTTTTGAGAGCCGCTACAATCTTAAGGCTTAGTATGGACTTGAGTAAAGGCCAACGACTGGGGGTGTAAGTAATCAGCCTTCCGGCTGCGGAACCCTTTATAACTTCCGACCCGCCTCACCTTGTGCAATAGGTGTTAACCCAACATTATACAAACTGCGATTATATGTGGAGATAATAAATACAGTATCTGGTGTCGGCACCGATTCGGCAACAATCCAGCCTGAGTGGACCCACTGTTAATTGGCTGTAGTATATGGCAGCAAAGACTATTTAAACTATTCACACCTTAGAATAAACTTCTACTTGGATTCTCTTTACAATTAAAAAAACATTTAAATTACATTACGGCAATGGGAAGCCCAGCAACAACCAAGCCTTTGAAAATTGGCGGAGAAGGGTTGAGTGGACAGGATGCGCCAAAGAGTCTACTGCAAAACCCCAAACCCGGTTCAGAGGAAATCCATGCTGCAAAGCGGAACAATGAGCTGGAAGCAGGGACTCGGCCTAGCCCTCTGGATATTCCATATACGACTTACAGCCACTGGGAAAAGGTCGGTATTATCTTACTGGTTTCATTTTTAGCCATGATATCACCTCTATCCAGTACAGTCTTCCTCCCTGCCATTACTTCCATCGCTCAAGACTTGAACGTGTCTATTTCCCTTTTGAACTTAACAATAACAGCGTATCTGGTAAGTCAATACTTTGCCACACACCTCAGCAAGCCTTCGTTTGACTTGTGCCAGATCTTTCAAGGACTTGCACCATCAATTATCGGAAACCTTTCAGATACGTACGGACGGAGACCAGCATACATGATTTGCTGTATCATTTACCTTAGTGCCAACATCGGTCTAGCATTGCAGGATAGCTATGCTGCGTTGCTCGTTCTGCGTTGCCTACAGAGCTGCGGGAGCAGTGCTACTATTGCCCTTGCAAGTGGGACGGCTTCAGATATCATTGTCCGAGCCGAACGTGGGAAATATCTAGGCTATTCTTCCATGGGAGTAACACTTGGACCTGCTCTTGGCCCTGTCATAGGTGGCCTACTCGATGAATATCTCGGTTGGAGGTCCATCTTCTGGTTTCTGACAATTCTCTCTAGTGTGCTATTTTTTATCATATTCATCTTTCTCCCAGAGACTTGCCGAAGTGTCGTCGGCAATGGGAGCATCACTCCACCATGGTGGAATATGTCACTCATCGGATATCTAAGGCAACGGAGTTCGGGAATTGCCAAGCCAGTTACCGAAAAGCCTCACCAAAAACGACCAAACCCGATTGCATCCCTCAAGATCGTCTTTAACAAGGAAACCGGTATCATCCTTGTCTTTAGTTCTCTCATGTATGGCGGATACTATGTGGTCCTGGCTACACTTTCCACCCAACTAGCTTCCCGTTACCACTACTCATCTGTTATAGTTGGATTGTGCTTCCTCCCTATAGGCATTGGAAGTATGTGCTATCGATATACAGGTGGTTTCCTGATGGACTGGAACTTCCGTCGTTACGCCAAGAGAGAAGGTATAGAGCTTGTCAAGAACCGCCAACAAGACCTCAGGGTGCTACCTATCGAGAAGATGAGAATAGAAATATCTTTGCCATTGGTATACATGGCATGCGCCATGATTGTTATTTATGGATGGATAATGGACCAAAATCTGGGACTTGCTGGTATCGAGGCCTCATTATTCTTTTTTGCTCTATTCTTTTCTGGGGCGCTTAACAATTTGAACACACTTATTGTGGATTTGAATACTGATTCTGCGGCGACGGCTGTGGCGGCGAACAATCTCGGCAGATGCTTGATCGGAGCAGGTGCGGCAGCTATTGCGAATCCCATGATCGACGGTCTGGGTCTCGGGTGGACTTCAGTGCTTATCTCTGGACTATGGCTCGTCATCAGTGTTCTTCTTTGGATAATCATGTGGAAAGGTCGAAAGTGGAGGATGGATAAACAAAAGGGCTAAATGATTAGTGGCTAGAAGTCTTGTTAATGTAAAGGATATCTGCTTTAGGTAACAATCCTACTTGTCAAGCCGTAACGACGGGATGACTCTCCAAAGTGCTTGAATATATACTTTTGTTATCGAATTCATATATTAGAAGCGCATAAGTACCCAACTGCTTCATAGTACTACTGCAGTCCCACTGTTCATTCGGTTGCTCAGCCTTATTTCTCCAGCAGGATCGCGAGATACTCCGAACTGTTCCACAGTTTCCTATCTTGACTGTTCCTTCAGATACCACACTGTTTAAAAATGATTCCAAGCATGGCTGCTAGTCTGGATCTGCTAAGCAGCCAGAAACACATATAGGCCAGCTCAGTTACATATAGGCCAGCTCAGCTCAGTTGCCGGACAGAGAGCGTGAGGGAGACCATTTTGATCTCGAGAATCACTCGGCTGACACCTCTTCTCGCGGCTGTCGATGAGATGTTATGGGAAATCTCAGCGCTGATTGCCGTGAGCTGGGCCAGTACCGCAGCAGCAGAGATGCGAGTACCGACTTCGTCTGATAGGGCGTTTGACTTGATGGAACTTTGGATGACAACCCTTGACATTCCATTGCGGCCATAGGAGTCGTATCCATAACGTTCTCTAGTTCATCTTCGATCCGTTGCCGTTTTATCTGAAAGACCTCAAGATCAAGACTACCTCCGTCAAGAGAGTCAGACTTCCACTGAGTCAAAACTGCGAGGTCCCCTATCGATTTCATGACTGAGTTGTGGCAGCCTATTATGTGTGCAAGCTGAAATGTGCAATTAGGTCCCAGCCACTCATGATATGGAAGCTTTGGTCCCTCCCGTGTGGCTACACATGTCAGTAAGTCCATCCAGAGCAGGACCGGCAGATGGAAGGCCATAGCTGCGGTGGCTTTGCCTTCAAAGAGAGGAGTTGGAAGCTGATTTGTTGATTGCGGAAGTGGAGGCTGATTATACATCATGAGTGCTATTGGAGACATGGCAGATAAATGCGGTTGCCAATTTGTCGCATTTCCTCCGAGGACCTGTTGTGTTTCAGCACTCGTCCATGTCCTGTCCAGGGGTATTTATCCCAAAGCTAATGAGAGCGATGCCACAGGTGATGATCTCGACTAGAGTTTCATTCTCGGGCTGCAGCTATTTGACATCGATAGATGAAAGAACGTCCTGCAACTGCCTGACCGCCTTGGTATGGAACTCAAGTTCGAGATGATGGTTGTCCGTCTCGCCCAACAGTGATCGCTGATGCAACGCTGCGAGGCCCATGGACGCGCGATAGAGAGGACCATTCTTGCTAAGAAGTCAGAGAAGCCAACCTCTAGACAACCTTGATTTGTCAAAGAAAGGATACTGGTAAGGAAAGATGTGATCTAGGTAGTGCATCAGGAGACTGGCTTCGTCGAAGTGAAGGGGCTCGGCGAATGACTGTCCCGAGAGGACGCGGCTTTATAAGGATCGAGGGGTCAAGATTGGCGATGGGGCGGTTCCTGAATTGGGATTTGCTGATGAGGTGAGTAAGGATTCATTTTGGCGACAACCAGGGACTTATTTGAGAAGCATTGCGGAGTTGAGTGCCTTGCTCAACAACGCTTGATAGATTATGTCCTTGACTTGTGTTCTGATTGTAATCTCCAAGTTGGCGTGCCTGAAGCCTTTTTTTCTGTCTAAAGTTCTTCTTTACAGCCTGCTTAGTACGCTGCTTCTCTTGCTTTTCGCGTGAACCTCCGTCCAGCCAGGATGGAACGGGCCCATAGCCATGACACTGGATGTCCCTGCTGGTACATTGGAGACAAGCCGTTGGTGCTCCGTCGCATTTGACGTGCCTGATTCTACATGTCCAACAGCATGCGGCTTTCGTCGGCCCCGTCATTATTGGACGCCGGGCGTAACTGTACAGGGAACTCTCCTCCACAGCCTGTGGAATAGATGAACCTTCCGAACATGAAAGAGTTCTTGTAATTTCCAATTTCGCAAGAATTCATTGACTGATTTTTTGATTGCTCTTCGCTGAGAGGGAGGAATATTTCCCCGCAGTCGTAAACAGTGTCATGGGCCATTCTCGACCATCACTTGACCGGCCGCCCCACGAAATTCGCGACGGCCTTCCCTTGAGGCTTAGCGGCGTCCGAAGTTGAAGTTCGGAGCCAATCATACTTTGAATAGGCCATCGTTTTCCGAAGGGACTGTCGACGCATTCTCGGAGGTCGAGACAGGTGACAACTTACAAGTCAGTCTCGGGCAGTATGCTCGGGCGCCATGTAGCAGCAGCAGCTTGGAAGACCGCAGCTGCTTACATATAAATGATACGTGTCATCACGTTTATCTCCCTCCTTCTCCAAGACTCCTACTCTTCAACACCATCTGTCTATCTGTTACTTCTTGATTATCTCCTCGCCCAAAATGACCAACAAACCAACCCTTAAACTGCCCGAGGCCAGCATCAGCGACCTCAAACAACTGCTCGACTGGTTGAGGACATGTGACCTCATGCTTCAGCGATATCGAGTAAACTAGCAATTGTGTGTTGTGATGTAAGAATGGAAGGCGCCGGAACGGCCAGTCCTCTAGTTCACGGCATCCGTGATGAAGCGGAACGCCAGGCCATTAACAGACTCTCCCGATCCCATGTCAATACGGCATCGAACCACTTCGTAAATGTTCGTCTCGTAAGCCCGCAGGCGTTCCTCTCGTTCTCGAGACTCAACAAGAAATGCCTGTCCATGAACCAAGTTGATGCCGCTTGGGTCGTCAACCAAGGCATTTTATTGTCCCCAAGTTTTCAGAGCGCCGCCGCGAATCTTGGCGGCAGTGTACTGGGCCTGGAAGTCGGAACCAAAGAGCTTCGACAGGACGGATGGATCGGCAAGTGTCCCGTAAAAGAAATACCAGACTGGATACTCGTTCTGTGAAGGTCGCGGTGTCGCGGCTAGTCCTGGTCGAAACTGGGGCAGTGTTGTATCGAGACCCAACGTTGGGTACAAAGAAGTGGACGAGAGATCCTTTGGTGCATACTGATCTTTAATAATGGTGGGGTCAAAACCTGGTTGGGGATATTCTTTTAGCCATCCTTCAATGGCTAGCTTGTCCACTCCATTGATCTTGAAGAAGGAACAGGGTTGTCCGGATAGGTCGGTAGCCGCAATAGCTTCAGTCGAAGATGGACACCACAGGCCCGCTGCTTGAACCACGGCTTGGACACTGTTCAAGGGGCCCTCGAGCTTGATCAAGAAGGCGGCGGCTCGAAGCCTTCGCTTCTCCTTCATAGACATTTCCTGGCTCTGGGTGGCCATATTACGCGAGGTACGACTGCATGAGTGTTCATAAGATTCGCGGTCGTGTCCCTCAGCCTCCATTCGATCTCGCACAAGAGTCCAGTGATCGTCAGAAACAGTGAAATGCAAGGGATCATTGCGGTGCTCCGTGATCTTTCTCTCCGCCATGGCAGCTGCGTAGCCAAATAGTTTTTGCCACCGAGCTATAGTTGATTCTGGTATGTTATTGTCATCTTGAAATGCTGATGCAGCTTGGGCCATAGCTTCCAGCTCGTCGAGGAGGTCCATATTTGTCAAGCTAGAAGCAATGCGACTTTCTCTTTGCGAAGTATGTAAAAGCTGGTCTGGAGGTTGAATGTTCTATAGTAGCTGAACGTGAGCGTGAAAAGATTTTTCTTTGTGGGAAATCGCCATCTAAATATGACGCATAGAGTTTGTTGCATAAAGGTTTTTCGAGTGTGCGTTTGAATATACTTTTGCAGCCAACTTTCACTTGCTACACAACTACTCGCTGGCCAAAAGCTTAAACTTTAGGCGCCTAACACTAGCATGACTCACGCCGTGACTTACTCCACGCACCATCTGGCCGTGGCCGTGGACCATCAAGGGGATGTAACGAATCTTAGTACCTCAATCCCAGGCCACACGAAGCCGTAGGGAAGGTTGGAATGATTCAGTGTAGGTTTAGACTAAATATCCCTAAGCCCTTAAATTAAATGTCAGAATCCTTGCGCCCTGAGGGCTATTTGTTTCGAAGGGCAGATTATAAACAAGTGCAAAGGATCTCAAATTTTATCCATGGACAAGATACCTACTGCTTCTTTAGTGAAGTTAACTATGGCCAATATGTATGTTAAACTAAATAAGGAGTTCTAAAACATGTTCAGCCACAGAGTAGCTTGGTCAAATCCATTACTCAAAATAGCATCATCAAGTGCGGACTCGCCTGAGTCCTCAACTGACCACAGGAATTGATCCCACTGCAAGTCTGGCACCACTGACATGATCGTGTTAGAGTTCTGGAGGCTAGTCCCTGCATTGAGCTGTGAACTACACAGAATCGGCGTCACCTGCTCTTCGGGGCCCCAGTGAGCAACCTGTGGACCTTGAATGGACGATTCCTGGCCGTGGGCTGTGAGATTGAGTGAAGTTTGCGAGTTCCGGCGGACGCGAATCTTGCCTATGAGCGGCACATTGACTGTCATTTCGTTCATAGAGCTGCCAGAACCCTCATCCTGCTGTAGAAGGTGGTACAGGGAGCGAATTGTATGGGCGCCACGCCGTGCGAAATCTGAGCCCAAGACCGTGTTTGACTTCTCTTCCATAAGGAGGATGACCTGGGACACTACAGCCTCTAGGGCAGACTTGTTGATCTGAAAGCTATGTACTTCGGGGAAAGGAGAGCTATGAGACAGGAGGAGTAACAGTATGACGGCTGTGAAGGCTTGGAGATCGAGCACATTGAGACTGAAGAAACCCGATGGAAGTTTCCGGCGGATGAATTGATACATTTGAGCGACCGATTCGCAAGCATCAATGCACGCCAGGCGGCTGTATCCGTAGTCTTGGCTTCTTTCTTGACGGTGAACGATGGGGAGATATGCTTTCATGACTGTACAGTGGTGGACAAACTGGACGATGTGATCTGGTTTTAGATCGTCGTCCGTGTTGATGGCCCACCAAGATTCGGGCGTTTCAATAAACAAAGCCCTTGCTTTATGGGCAACTTCCAACGAAGCTGCGTATGAACTTGGCTTCAATCCTTGCATCACACTTGGGTCATCGGGGCCGTGGCCTTCAGCGGCAATGTCCATAAGCCTACTGAGGTAAACAGAAGTCTGCACAGCACCGTCCACCAAATGATAGGAAGGAGGCTGGCCATGTTGGAGGACCTTCTGGTGTAAGGGGGGAGATTGACAAACATACCCACCAGGCGGTCGATGGTGCACATGAGCTCCCATACCTGTGCCCTCATTGCGGTGTCTTCGTCTAGGAGCCCGTTGGCAGTTTTGGATCGAGTTGATTGCACTGCCGTTGGTAAGGCCATCAGCTCGCCGAGGGCGATAAAGTGCCGAAGTTTCAACCAGGCCCCTTGAAGGTCGCCACGGCCCATTAGCCTGATCTCAGTCAGACACTTGTATGCATGTATCAGGCAGCACGATATCCAAGTTCTCAACAGGATCAGTAGCTCTCACTTACAGACGAACGAAGTGGAGGCCCAGCCCAAGGCCAGGGATGTTACCGACTAACCGGTCGTTGCTGAGCACCAGAGTCTCAATTGCGTCCGAGACAGCCCGCGAGAAATGTAAGCGTCTTCTAGATCCAAGGGATTGTGGCTTCATGTCCCTGCTTGCTTGTGGTATCTGTTGAGCCGTGATGGCCACAGTCAAGAGCCAAGAAGCAAGTTCAACAACATCGACATCTGGTCTACACATGTCGTCGTATCTTGCAAGCAATGCTTGATGCGAGTCTGCCGCAGCCGGTTGTGGCAACAGCGAAGCCAACATCTGCAACCAATCGAAAGAAACTACCAGCATTTCTGCAGTTTCGTCTTTGGATGGAATCAATCGCTGTAGGGCCGGCCGTACGCGTTCGCATAGGGAAACCATAGCCTTGATCCGTCGTTCTGATATCTGCTCATGCTGCTGGCCAGTGTCAGAGCTGAGGATGTCGTTGTGGAAAAGCGAGCGAAAGTCGGACGACTCCTCCGCGATGAGCCCTTCTGAGTTGGTGGATTCGTCATCGGAAACATCACTACCGGGCGATTGATCGATTTGTTGCTCCAGATGAAGGATGGACTCGCCGCCTAGTTTGACTTGGATGTCGTTGATAGTCTTGGTCAGTTGACTGACCTGGGACTCAAGCTGCGTGATCCGGTGCCGCGAAGGGAGGCGCCGCGCCTGTCGTGTTCGAGATTTCGATACTTGAGCAAGGCATGAAGTTTTGCGCTCTACGCATTGTCGGCAGGTCAACGAGTCCTCTGGGATCCGAACACATCGGATCTTTCGCCTCCGACCTACGTACAAGTCAGCCCCTGAAAGCTTGCCGGGTACAAAAGAACATACACTCTGTGCAACTCTTGGTGCCTTTCCGGAACGGGAACGGGGGGGATTGCTGCTGTGCAGACATGGTAAGCAGGAGGTCCACTTAAACTTGACAATAGGAATGCCCCAAATAGCCGGGAACGCATAAAGGGAGAGGCATTAACTGCGGTGCCCGTAATATGAATGGACAAGACATCCAAGCGGAAACGTACAGTAGTGCAAAGGTGATGCGGAGGTTCGGAAGCAATTTTGGGCCGCGGAAAACGGACGAGATGAGCCTCCGATGGCGCTTTGCCCTTTAAAGCCATAGTCGTCATTGGATAGCCAATCACGCTTAGGCAAGGCCAACACCGCGACCCATTCCCCCGTGACAGGACCAAGCACATATGAATAATCAAGATCAATAACGGAATCAAGTGATGTTCTGGCACCGTTCTATCCAATAAGAGTCTTGAGAAGAGTGGAAAACAAGGGGGCATGATTCAGCTCTGCCTCTGGGACCGTCAAGGGCATGGGCGAGTATCTCCGTGCCGTTAGATCATATAAATAATAAACAAGACGACACTCCCGGGATAACGATCAGCAACCAACACTCATTTGTACATACTAGACCCTAATATTCCTGACTACTCTACTCGACTCAACACCATGATATCCTCACTTACGAAACGTGGCCGTTTATACCCTCCAACAAACGCTAGTGCTGGTGGCGTTCCCAGCAACGACATCGACACTCCCATCTGTGCCGTCTTCATCTTTCTCTACATCTGCTTTGCCGCCACCAATATGACGATTTTGCAAAAGAACCGCCGACGAAACCACAAATTCATACTCTCTGGCGTCATGTTTGGTTTCTGCATGGCACGAATCACAACTCTTGTTTTGCGCATTGCCTGGGCGAATCGAAGCCACAATGTTCGCCTTGCCATCGCAGCCAACATCCTGGTAAATGCCGGCATTTTACTCGTCTACATCATCAACATCATCCTCTCTCAACGGATCCTACGCGCTAAACAACCGCGGATTGGATGGCACCCGGTTCTGCGGTTCAGCACCAAGATATTATACTGCCTTATACCTGGAGCATTGATCATGGTCATTGTGTCGACTGTGGTGCAGCTATACTCCCCTAGCCCACAGGTTCACTCTTCCTGTCGCGCTGTGCTGCTCGCCGCCGTTACATTCCTCTTGGTCCTCACCTGCGTTCCCATTGCCCAGCTTGCCGCTGCAATGCTCCTCCCCCGCCATAACGATGAAGAGACATTCGGAGCGGGAAGTATGAGGGCCAAGGTATTGATTGTAATGCTTTCGACTTGCATGTGTATTACAATCGCAGGCTTTAAAGCAGGTTCCCTTTGGAGTCCCCCACGACAGCTTTCCAACCCGGCCTGGTTTCATTCCAAGGCATGCTTCTACGCTTTCAACTTTATGCTAGAGATCCTTATTCTCTGTGTGTTGACCTTCAGTCGCATTGATAAGCGCTTCTACATTCCTAACGGATCTACGAAGCATGGCGATTATAGCCATACGACGTTAGAAGGGTCCGAGACCATGATGGCAGACCTCAAGGTGAAAGCATAGCTATAGACACTACTACTCTTTCTTCCCTTCCTGTAAGCTATCCATCAGTATAAATAAAGGGTAACTCTGTATTTTTAATAGATAACAATATAATGGATTTATTTAATAGATTAGCTATAAAGTTTTCATTATGTATATATATCTCTCTTCTTATATAATAAGACTGTAATTACTAACGGCACTGTGGTATAATGTCTAAGTTGCGAGCTAGATGTATTATTTATAATTAAAACTTGTGGATAAGAGCTTATTCAACCACATAGAACTCAAATATTGAGCCTGAGGTCGGGTACAAAAGCCAATCACTAACAATACTCTTAAATGAACAAAGAGGGCTACCTCCCAACAACCTTCAGGATATGAAGAGTCGATTGCCATAATAATCGCGGGAAGGCATAGCTACTTTGGCCCTAGAGAGTCGATCCAAGTTACCTATTCGCCCATGGATAAAAGGATATATCCCCAAGATAACTCTTCTCTAGCCACTACCGTGATCTAGCCCAGCCCTATCTCGACCTTTACAGTATTTGCCCTTCTAAATCCAGAGAAATCTATATTACTCTACCTCTGACTCGGAACAACTTTCTCTGATAAAGCTTGTCTTGCTGAAAACAATCCTCCATCGAGGACCGCTGCATAGATCCTGACTCTCAGCGCGCCAGACTTTGTATGATAGTGTGATTTTCTTATCTTGGAACCGAGTCTCCACAGAAGACTCCATCTCATCTTCGACGTTGTTCTGCATATACCGAACGATCATTTGCTGATAGCCCAGCTGCTCCGCAAAGAGAAATAGGTCCTTCCAAAGACTATGGACTTCTGGTCTCGACATGTTCAACAGACTTGCCTTGAAGTTCCACTCGCTATTCTCTTTATGCCAAAAGCAGATGAAGAGAGTATTTGTCTCGAGCACAAAGGCACCCCAGTTTTGGTATGAGCCACGGGGTCCAAAGAATGCACGGTCTTCCGCATCGCAGACCTTTACCGGTGTCTCGCCGGATAATTCTGGGGCATTAAATATGCAACGGGAAAATGAACCGGGCGGCTGTTGATGGCTGGGCGGGCGGGTCGCTGTTACGACCAGCGCTAGCCATTCTTACCATCCTGCTAGCACACTGCTAAGTAACATATATGGCATGAGTTCTGCGGCTTGTGGATGATCACTGAAGCTTTGTGTTTGACATAGCACATGGGATACTTGCTGCCCTATGTATAGAAGCTTTCTCCTATCTGCCATTATCATCTCCCAATCGTGTAATTGCGGCTACATTCCGCCGCTCTCTTCCTACCATAATGATTCCAATCATTGATTCTCACATCCATTTATTCCCAGCTTCTGAACCCAATTCTCTTTCTTGGTATACAAACGATCACCCTCTCGCTGGTCAACACTCCGTCGACTAATACCGCGACGCAACAACGCCGGAGCCCTCTTTGGCTGGATTTATCTTCGTTGAAACGGACCGGAAGAATGATCTGAGATCCGGGGAGCTCGATGGCTCAGGGTGAAGAGGAGCACACTTATGTCAAGTTCTCTGGCGGCTTTTCAGAGATGGGGGACACGGTCAATGATCTCTCCTCAAACGACATCTGCAAGGCGCTGTAGAAATGGTTCAGAGTGATACTCGAATCATTTGGACCGAGGCGGATTATGTTTGGTAGTGATTGGCCTGTCTGCACTGTCAATATGTCGAATGCGTGGTCACGCTGGCGTGATGTGACTGCCCAGTTATGTCAAGAATCAAGCGTAACCCCAGAAGAGCAGGGTATGGTTTTCTCCGGTACTGCCAGGCCGGCATACAACTTATAATGTAGCAATCATTGCCTCACTGGATTGGGCAATGGTAAGTACGTAGGTAGCTATGTGATCTTCCAAGACTAGAGCCTTACCTGAGTTTCCTACGAAATAGTATCTAGTAATGTCAAGCCTATTGTCTTAAGCTAGATTCAGATTCTTTAGATATTATCCTCAATTTATATCAGTTCCTTCCCACACTTCTACTTCAATCAGGTCGAGGAGGGGCCTTTTTCTAAGGTTGATAAAATAATTCCTCGATGGGTTTCCACCAGGATGTCTCAATAAACTCAGAGCTTCCAGCGCTAGGAACAAGGCTCTCCTGAAAGGCATCAGTTATCTTCCACTACTCCTTCACACGTGGTTTTTCGGCCATTCTTTTCATATCGCTTGCAAAGTCAGTGCCGACATATTTAAATGAGGCAAAGAGATAATGGCTCTCGTCGTCATAAAAGATACTATCTGCCGGCCAGTAATAGATTTAAACTGTTAGCTTTGTACGATGTTATTGCCTAATTTGGTTTGAGGACAGGATGGAGAAGGCTGTATCGTACAGTCTTGGATATTACACTTCTCGTTCTAGGCGAGCACCTCAGGCCATACTCTTGCATGGACTTGTTTGTGTTTTTCAACGTGTTGGGGTTTGAGCTTGATGATTTGCGCAAAGTGACGACTAGGCTTGTCAGACATTATGACGGGGTGTATAGTTGTCGTGTATTTTTTTGAAAGAAAAGGCCGTCTAAAGAAATGAGGAATTTGTATCAGGATAATAGCGAAGAAAAGGGGGAGCTGGCTATGTCATCTTATGATAGAGGCGATGCCTGTAAGTAACGTAAATGCTTCGTGCATATGGCCCCCATTCCACTCGACAGATTATAGGATAATTGCGTGTTCCACAGCATTTTACTTACTGACTGCTAGATGTGACAAAACGATTAATCTTATAATAGAGCGATTGTCAACACGGGTGCCCCCAACTCTCCCAACTTCCATTCAACACATACTATACGACATTCCTCGTGAAACCAAAGAAGGTGATTCCCTAATACGCAGTCGTCAAGTGACAGGGCTGCAAAGCTAGTGCGTGATCGTTGTTATGAGCGGGGGAGGGGTAGCACGAGGTGTAATTATCCGTCGGGTAGGTTGTTGCTCCCGCCGCTAAGAACCATGAAGGAAATAACCCAATTGGACGGGTTAACTACCAGTCTTGGGAGTCCTACCCCAGACACAGCTCCCCGTCCACGCTTCTCTGTTCCCCATGGGGTAGCTTAGCTCAAGATCTACATGTGAAGTGGATATAAATAATTCGAGCTCCTCCATGCTGCAGCTCCTCTCCGTCAGCAAGCAAAGTCAGCTCTCTGGCTCTGTATCTTACTGCCTTCCCAGGAAATCTTCCAACTTGGATCACAATCCCAATTGTCAGAATGGGCGTTCGAGCTTTTTTCAAGAAGAGGTCACTCAAAGTCTCCGACGATCGAGTGACCAAAGCCGCAGACCTTACCTTGCGCGAGTCCATCTGGCCTATTGCACTCGTAACAGTCTTGTTCTTCCTTTGGGGCTTTAGCTATGGTCTCTTGGATACTCTGAACAAGCATTTCCAAGTGACCTTGCATATCGATAGGGCAAGATCTGCTGGACTTCAAGCTGCCTACTTTGGGTTCGTCTCATTCACAAACCTATGCCATGATATATCTAACCGTCATGCTCCGATAGTGCCTACCCGCTTGCTTCTCTTGGTCATGCCGCGTGGATCCTACGACACTACTCTTACAAAGCTGTCTTCATCTGGGGACTCAGTCTCTATGCTGTCGGCGCCCTGATCGCGATTCCCTGCATCAAAGCAAAGTCCTTTGGAGGTTTCTGTGCAGCCATTTTCATCATCGGTAATGGCCTTGGGTCTCTTGAGACAGCTGCCAACCCTTACATCACTGGTAAGCCTTTGCAGTGACTCTCTCGCCGCCTTGATTCTAACCCGAAGCAGTCTGCGGTCCTCCCAAATATGCCGAAATGCGAATCAACCTGTCACAAGCCTTCAACGGTATTGGCTCGGTCGTTGCACCTGTTCTGGGTTCTTATGTGTTTTTCAACTTTGACGATGAAAGGGCGTTGGCGAATGTGCAATGGGTGTATCTTTCTATCGCTGTATTCGTCTTGATGCTCGCCACCTTGTTCCTCTTCTCGAACATTCCTGAGATCACCGATGCTGGTACGTTAATGCCCCTGTGTGAACTTGGAAATCTTCAATTCTGACAAGTGTTTCTCTAATACAGATATGGCTCAACAAGCCGAATCCTCCAACTCCGAAACTCACGATAAGCCACTTCGCAAGCAATACCGACTCTTTCACGCTTCCTTTGCTCAGTTCTGCTATTGTGGAGCTCAGGTGGGCATTGCAAGCATGTTCATCAACTATGTCACCGAAACGAGAAAGAACACGAGCGATTCCACCGGCTCCAAACTCTTTGCAGGTGCACAAGCTGCTTTTGCTGTCGGTCGCTTCTTCGGCGTCTTCCTCATGAAGTATATCAAGCCTCGCCACGTCTTCCTCGTCTTCTTGAGCATGTGTGTTGTTTTCCTCTGCCCTGCAATTACAGAGAAAGGCAATACAGGAATCGCAATGCTCTACGTGGTGCTGTTCTTTGAGTCCATCTGTTTCCCAACGATCGTGGCTCTTGGCATGAGAGGACTTGGCCGACACACCAAGCGCGGTAGTGGCTTTATCATTGGAGGTGTCATTGGTGGTGCTTGTGTCCCGCCTCTTACTGGCGTCGCGGCCGACAGACACGGTACGGGAATGGCCATGGTTGTTCCTCTGGCATTCTTTGTGGCTGCTTGGAGTTTCCCGTTCTGCGTCAATGTTCTGCCTAGCTACAAGAAGGGAATTGATGCCTTTGAGAACACTGCAACCGAACCATCCAGCATCGCCGAATGGGGAGAGAAGGGCAGCCAGGACGAGCAACGCCATGAGACAGTGGTTGGGGAGATCAAGGCATGATGGATTTCCATACCTATTTCCGCAGAGTTGGCGTCTCTGGTAAAGTGAACCTGTTCTATTCTACCTTCTCCTGATATCGTCTCCTAGTATTCTTAGACCGCTTAGGGGTTGCCCTTAGGGCCTAGCAATAAACTCAAGTGGCTATATCTTGGTTGATCGTCTATTCATGTCCCACTCTGGTGATTTGTCTTGTTGTGCTGGCCCTCTACATCCGCGCTTGGTATCGCACTTGTGAATCATCACGCTTTTAACCCCAAGTTCTGTGCGGTGATATAATCCATTAATTACTTGTCCCAGTTGCTGTTATAAGGTTGTGGGAGGTTAAAAGAGGCTTCAGCCCCCAGGGCACAAAGGTAAAGGACACCAATGTCCTAATTGCAAATAGGCCATTTAGCTCACAACTTAAAGCACCTATGACGTTAAATGTTGAGTAGTCAGAGAATTTGTAACAACGCAAATAACAGACCCTGTAGCGCATGTCAAGTAACGGATTTACGTCTCATTACCTATGGAAGAAGGTCCAGTGTCTACTGATGGACTTATTAATGAGTTGCATTAAGCAACAAGTAAAAACTACAGTGCCAGCCCAGTTGCCCCTTCGTTCCACCGGTACAAAGATAACGCTCGGCGGCGAGCCTTACTCTCCTCCAAGTTAGATGTCGCTGGACTCCTCACACTGTATAGAGTCGATCTAAGCACTTTTCGGAACCGCTTCTACGCATAGAAGTTAGCATTGGATCGGGCCCTTGGATACGCGGCATCATGGGAAACATACCTGGAACTCGGTGCTCAAAGTCACAACGCAAACCTCATGAGCTCGTATAATAATTTCACAAGCCTTCTCGACAGATTCGTTTAGGCCAAGCTGAGGCATTCGATCTGCAAAAAGCAACAAGATGAAGCTTCCATGCAAAAGATAAATGCCAAAAAGGTATGGCATGAAAGAAAGCTCAGGATCACATGTCAAAATTCGCGACATAGCATCAGACGCAGCTATTGCATGGGATGCACATTTCATAAATCCTACAGATGGTATCCAGCCATCTTTATTATCCAGCATTGAGACGGCATCCCACTTCCCGTGGAGAAGCACGTGAAGAACGTGCAGTATGAATGTGCTGTATGCAGTAACAAGCTGAGCTTGCGCGTGTTGACGGTGTGATGAGGCGTGGCTAGTGTTATTTGACGGTCTGGGAGGGTCCCCGTGGCTCTGTTGCGGTGATATCGCACATTGCGGCGTGCGAACTTGACTGGCTGGTATTGCTGAGGCATCAAGTGCATCGACCTGGTACAAGCCAGCCAGGTCATTTATGCTCTGTGCACACTGTGCCATGACTTGTTCGATCATTGCGGTGGCTGGGTCATCTTCTTCCTCATGTCCATTAACTTGAGGCCTTCGGATATTGCCAAATCTTGGATGGGACTTTTGCCTGTGCAACTGAATAACATCCCCAAGGATGGTCATCAGTGGGAGAAAATATTCAAAGAAGCCAATCCCCGATATACGAGTTGGAGCTCCGAAAGTTGTAGAGTGTGAGCTTCTATCCAATGCTGCATCTTGAGGGTCTCGTCCTGTTGACAAGGCAGCCCAAGCTTCATCTGACAGGGGCGCATACAATTGGCACTCGTCATCAAGGATTCGGAGTGGTGCGTTGAACGATAGAGCCAGGTGACGATCGAGGCAAAAGATTAACCAAAACGCTCTCCGACGCTCTTCCCGGATTTCTGACATGGTCAACCCTGTGCGGGAAGCTTCACAGGACCTACAACCGCACGAGGTTGTTTGGCTCGTGCACAGAGATGTTTCTGACTGGGTGAAGTTGTTCTCAAGCGAGTCTTCTCTGTTCAATCCCATATTGTGAGACAGCCGTAGTGCCTTGTTCCACCATCGAAGGCAATCTGTCTTAAAGTCGCCGCCCGAAGAGACGATGGTGACGAGGATGAACATGAGGACATCGTCAACCAGAGGTACTGGAGGAGAGACGGTAGAGGTTGTTCCAACGTGGTACTCTTGCCGGTTTTGGTCTCCGGCCGTGGCAGCATACTCAAGATCTCTCACAAGTGGTCCACCTAATAGTTTGAGTTGGCAGAGTTTACGAGAAGGATAAAAAGGTACCGACTGGTAGTTCTATTCCAAACATCACGATCCCTCCCTTGAATTAGACCCATCATCAACTTTCTGAGCTCTTCGCAAACAATCGCTTTCTGGCCTGGCAGCAGAAACAAGGAGCTCTCGGCTGTCTGTGCGCTGACCCAGAGCATGGTAACCAGTAGTGCTGGGGTGCACGTCCGTGGATTGTCTGCTCGAAGCAGCGATTCTTTGCGCATTACATGAGCTAGAACATATGGGGAAGAACATTTAAACAAAGATCCCCCTGGCTCAACAAAGTAAAGCTCGAACAGTTCGCAGACAAGCCTATCGTCGATAATGCCGTGTAGCAAAGGGATTATTGACTCGAGACACTTGTAACGGCATGCACGAGATGGCAAGTCTTGGGTAATGGTCGAAGCTCGTTCGCGTGTAGGAGATTCGTGGAGAGAGTCGGCACCATGATGGACTGCGAGGTCGAAATCAGGGAGAGGGTAGGAAGTCTGTATGTCAGCTACATGATACAGCTGGTCGAAACTTGGTGCCGTGATTGAATCGGCTTGCATGTCCAGTGGTACAGCATCATGATGGGAGGAGTGGCTGGACGAGTAGTGCGATGAGACTGTGTCGTGGGGATTTGTGGGGAGCTCGGGGCTTTCCCGTACGTCATATGTTCCGCTCTGCTCGGGCTGTGAATTCAGGGTGCTTTGCTCAAGATCGCAATCAGCGTCTGATGAGTCAGGCTCTCGGTCCTGTTGTGCCTGCTGCTGTGCTCGATTTGCTGACTTTGGCTTACGGCCACGCCTACCGATACTTCGAGTGTAGTGACATGTTGATTGGTATTCTAAAACATGTATTCGTCAGCAAATCATTCTCTCTATCAAGCCAAGTATACTTACCTTGACAACGACGGCTGGAGTGTATTCCAACGTGAGCTCATGTCCATCTTGCGCGTGATTGGCGATCTGCTTGTCTGACACTTACCACGGCTGCTGACCATCACAACGAACTCTCAAAGTGCTGCATCTATCGCAAGCAAGTCTTGTTCTCTTCCGCCCGCTAGGTGGATCCCTCTTGGCATTTTTACGCGGTTCAGTATGATGAGGATCCATGTTTATCCACTGATAGGAAATCGTGGGGAAGTCCGCTACTGTCAGGATAATTAAGAGATAACAAAAATATCCGTGCGAGATCTGGATATTTGGTAATTTTCCGCCGGGGCGTGGAATAATTTATCCGGCGGTAGTGGGACTGGGCCAATGATTAAATTGCCTGGGTGAGGGGAAAGAGACTAGGCTGTTCTGGGGAAATCCTATACTACCCTACAATGTCAACAATTAAAGATTTAAAGCGTCGGCAAAAAAGTGCTGGCTTGTGTCAGGCTTGCCCTTAGATCCCTTACTATAGAACACTTACTTATCCGTTTTGGGAAAAGATAGAGCAATAACTTTGTTGCTAGTTGGGGGACACTTTGATTACGTTTTGCTGGCAATTCTAAGATTGGAGCTGGGGTGGAACGGAAACACAACTGGCGTTAGTAGAAACGATTTTTATATCATATAAGGTTGCCTATTTCAAGTATCTTAAGGGCATGTGTAGCTTTATAATTTACTCAAATCTTAATAATTTCATCTATTAACCTACAGGAGATCATGGTTATCATCAAGACTATTACCTCACACGATGTGCGGTTTCCTGTAGGTACTTTGAGAAATTGGGGACATAACAAGCGCTAACTAGGGCCTCAGACATCCTTAGACAAGGCTGGCTCAGATGGCATGAATCTTTCACCAGACTACTCGGCGGCTTTTTGCATCCTTACCACTGACGACCCCAGCCTCACAGGTCATGGCATGGTATGTATTGTACCCCCAAACCTGTACTCAACAGAATCTCACGCGGTATTCGTAGACCTTCACAATTGGTCGCGGCAATGAACTCGTGTGTGGCGCAATCGACCTCCTTGCACCTTTGATTCAGGGCAAGAATCTTTCTGAGCTCACAAAGAATTGGGATAAAACATGGCGCTACCTGACATCAGATTCCCAGCTCCGCTGGGTAGGCCCTGAAAAGGGTGTTATACATCTAGCTCTCGGCGCCCTCGTGAATGCAATCTGGGATCTATGGGCAAAGACATTAGGAAAGCCTGTATGGCGTGTCGTTGCGGACATGACGCCAGAACAAGTCGTCCAATGTATTGACTTCCGCTACATTTCTGACGTGCTGAGTCCTAATGATGCATTGGAAATTCTGAGAGCAGCACAAAAGGGCAAAGCGGATAGGATCCAGGAAGCTCTGAACAACCGTGCTGTTCCTGCGTACACTACTAGTGCTGGCTGGTTGGGGTATGGTGAAGAGAAGATGAAGAAGCTTCTTGAGGAGAGTGTACAACAGGGCTTCAAGTACTTCAAGCTCAAGGTTGGTACGGATCTTGAAGAAGATCGGCAGAGATTGAAGATTGCCCGTGACGTGTTAGGCTACGACAAAGGCAACGTGCTCATGGTGGATGCAAACCAGGTACGGTCAATATCTCGTTCCTAGATCAGTTAACTAACTATACACTATAGGTCTGGTCTGTTACTGAAGCCATCACGCATATGAACGCTCTCGCAGAGTTCAAACCATGGTTCATCGAGGAACCAACATCTCCAGACGACATTCTCGGACACGCTGCTATCCGCCAAGGTCTATCCAACACAAGCCACGGACCCATCGCGGTGGCAACAGGAGAAATGTGCCAGAACCGCGTCATGTTCAAACAGCTCCTCCAAGCAGGTGCCGTGGACATCATCCAGCCAGATGCATGCCGTGTCGGCGGCGTAAACGAGGTTCTGGCAATTCTACTCCTCGCTGCCAAATTCAACATCCCCATTGTACCTCATTCAGGCGGTGTAGGACTACCAGAGTATACTCAGCATTTGAGCACTATTGATTACGTTGTTATTAGTGGCCGTAAGAGCGTTTTGGAATATGTGGATCATTTGCATGAGCATTTTCACCATCCTTCACAGGTGGTTGACGGACATTATGTCACTCCCTTGGAGCCGGGATATAGTGTGGAGATGAAGCCAGAAAGTCTGTCGAGATTTGCATATCCAGGTGATGAGTCGAGTTGGTGGACAAGCACCGAGGCAAAGGCGGTCATTAACCAACCGAGAGTCAGAGCGTTATAGAGGTTACGATGCATCCAAGTTGTACTATAGATCAACACCACAGTAATTTCAGTTTGATTTTGATACATGTCACTGAGCTATGTATGAGCTTCTGCTACGCTGCACACCGCCGTCAACTTTGTCTTGACTCTTGGCGTATCCTCACCAGTCAAATCGTCCCAGCAGTCCTGACCATGGGGTCTGTCCTCATCGTGTCGACATTTGGTGCTGGGAGCTGGAGATAGGCGACGTATAAACTCTCTCACGTCTACTTCCAACTAACAACGCCTGCGTTCTTTCACAGTAAGATAGTTACTATTGCGTGACGGCATTATAAGTGATATTTCCGCTAGCGAAGGTGCAGATCTACGAAGATGACGTACTTAATCAGCTCAATTAGACTTAAGAACACTGCCGTCGTGCTGAGCAAATGCCATAGTCTCGTACCACTTAGGGAAGGGAGAGGAAATGAGATTCGCATATTGATAGCTATTCTAATGACCAAGGCGCCAAAGGACATAAATATAAAAGATTTCATAGGGAAAGGATGGCATAAGCACTTGGAGAAAACTGTCTTTTTCCTCTGCGGAGGGCAACTGACATAGACCTATGTATGCACGTGATTCCCTTACGCTGCCACTCCGATCGCTGCGAATTGCTTCAACTCCCTATTCTTCTGTGTTGTGATACTCACTGCATCAGACTCGCTGGTGTTATCCCCATTGGAGTCGCTTGTCGCTGTCTTGAGCTTCTTCCCAGAGAAGTCGTAGTCTAACCACTCCCCAATGATAAGACGAACACGGTCAGCGAGCGACAGTCTGCTCTCCACTGCTTGAGATTCTAGCTCTGTCCAGTCCATCAAGCTCTCAGAGTTTCCATCAGTCTTGAGTACTCTTTTGACTGCAACCACATTCTGCTCCAGGTCTGAAAGAGTGCTGATTCCTGTTATGGTTGAGACCGAGAACGAGGGGGTGCAGTTCTGCTTCGCTTTCACAATGGCATATTGCATCGCGAGCGAACATAGAGTTTCTCCGTCTCCGTGCTTGTCCATCCACTCAGCGGCTTCAGCAGCAGCAGTTCTAAGACCTTGCGGTGCGGGATGCCAATCGCCTGTGAGTCCAAGGGGGATCCCGCCTGTTCTCAATAATCCAACAGCCAGCGGGCTTGAGCAGAATACTGAGTTTACACCAGCTGCGCGGAAGCGATCAAAACCACGTGACTCGGCTTGTGTGTTCTGAAGGGTGAGCTGTGCCCAGGTTTGGACAACGTCGACAGGGTGTTCGTATTTCTTCCGGGCAAAGCTAGCAACTTCGGCCAGGACATCAATATCATAGCCTGAGATTCCAACCCGCAGTATAACTCCAGCTCGTTGGAACTCCAGCAGTACACCGACAGCGGTAACAGCTTCTTCTAGGGATACGTACTCAACATCATGGCAAAAGACCACGTCCAAATACGTAGTCCCAAACCGCTCCAACGACCTAGCAACAGATTTTCGGACCCAGTCCGGGGAGTAATTGAACTCATTTTCCTTGATGCGGCCAACCTTGGTCATCAATTCGTAGTCGCTACGTTGGTATTTGGACTGAATTCTGGTATCTGATAATGCAGCGCCCATGAGTTGCTCAGAAGGCTCATAGTATGGCGATGTGTCAATGGTGCGCACGCCAAGTTCGAATGCGCGCAAGAGGATGTCGACGATAGGAAGAGACTCAGGCTCCGGATTCAGTTGGTAGCTGAAGCCTGCTCCGCCCATCACCAAGACTGGGGGTGAAGAGGTCGGTGACATTGTTGTAGTATTTGATATATGTATGTGGTTGAAAAAATAACGGAATAGATGGCTTGGGGTGTATGAGATTTGGGATAGTCGAAGCGATCAAGAATGAGATAGACGTCTGTAGCAATAACAATTTCACTCGATTTATAATATGTATTAGTCGATTTAGTTAGAGCCTCGAGTAGAAAAAAGACTCGAATTTTACATTTAATATTTTTCGATGCGTCAACACACTTCAGCGGGACTTTTATCACCACGTTGGCCTGTTCTAGACAAGATCTGCAGCTCATGAGAATATCATTGGTCTCTGTCAGTGGATACGCTTGTCAGAGTTGGTATGGGCTTAAATATCCGTCGGTTAATATTCTCATGCCAGACCATTATCCGATATTAGCCGTCCAAGACCCCACTGGCTATGCCCAACTGTAACCTTGCTGACAGTTGTCACGTTTGTGTATCTCGATGGTCGCTGGACATCCGCAAAGACACATAACTACGACTGGAATTTAGTCTAGGATAAATTGGTTAATGTTAAATTTTCCCAAGGAAATATGTCGGATGCTCGGAATTAATTAATATGTACATATGTTCATACTCAATACCCTATTGTCCTACACTATTGACTCTTGGACGGAATTCTATAGACCTGATACTCATCTCCTGCATTGACAGGCAAAATATTGAACGTGATAAACCCGTCTGGACTCTCAGGTTCCAGTCTGACGAAAGCCTGGGCTGCATGTTGCTGTTTCGTACCAACCCAATAAGCACCAGCAGGAAACTTCATCGTCTTCTTGCTCAACTCCGTATTCACTGTAGTCAATGCAATACCCTCGTACTTAGTGGCTGCCAGCGAAGCAGATGTGATGTTGTATGCTTCTACCTCACCTTCAAAGTCAACAGCAAGCTCGTCGACGACAACACCAGCGGCTCGAAGGCGAAGAGCTGCGTCGGCCCAAGCTCTGCTGAAGATGTAGGCCTCGGGACGAGCACGGGTAAGGTTACTCGCGGGAGGAGTATTGTTGCCGAACAAAACGGGAACCTCAGTGATGTTTCCAGTTTCAACATCGAGGTATGGCCATGTCGTCTCCATCCATCTTGGCTGATCCCTTACAATGATCTCGTGATCATTTTCGATAAAGTCCTTCCTCGCTTCTTCGACAGTTTCGTATACCAGCTCAGCATTATCAGCCGCAATCTGCAAGACCGTCTCAGCAGCAGTCAACCCAGCTGTTGTTCTGCGCTGGAAGTTGCGATCTCCAATCCCAATTCCTCTCGTCTCAGAGAGAAAAGCCAGTCCTTGACCGAGGAAAACAGTAACTTCGCCACGGGTATCGGTGACAAAGTCTTGAAGCTTGATGGTGTCGTTTTCTTGTGATGCAACAACATAGCCATTCGTTGTTAGGTTCTTCTTTCTCAAAGCGCTGGCAACTTCTGGGACAAACAGAGATTCCGCCATTGATCGAATATCAGCGTGCACATTTGGGTTCTTGAAAGCTGAGAACTGGTTGTCCTGGACCGGGATATAGGTCTTGTTTTCATATGTCAACCCTGTTCGGGCTCCGTACTCATGACAATCAAGGTGAACATGGGCATTGAATTTCAGGTTCAACTGCTTGACTTCCATGGTCTGTTGCGAAGCCATCTTGGTATGGTCTCTATTGGGGTCAAAGCTTGTCGCGAGAAGACGTTGGAAATAAGCCGATCCATCGGGGTTATATCGTGGAAGTACAATAATATCGAGCTTTTCCAGAAGTCCAAGTGCCCATCCCGGTTCAGCATCGATTTTACCGAGGAGTGCAAGGAGTCCTTCTTCGCCAGCCGGTTCGTTCCCATGAACTCCGCCCTGTAGCCAGACTCGGACTTTGTTAGTGGTGTTGCCCACTGGCGATGTCTGCAAGAGCCATTTTGATGAAGACAACACAACATAAGGAATCGAGCGTCCCTCTTCAGAGGTAAATACAGGGTTGTGGTAGGTCATCCACTCGTTTCGCGATGCAAGCGCCCACAAGAACTGTTCCAGCGTCTGCTGGGAGTTTGGTGCTGATGTGCCATTGGCGAAACCCGGAGCAACATTGTCGGGATTCATGAAGGCTGGAGAGTAGAGCTTTTGGTCTACATCCGGAAAGTTGGCAGCGATTTGGGGAGGATCTTCCTCAAAGGTCACTTTATTCCCGGCATAAGAGAGCGCTGCAGCTCCGGAGAGGAGTATTGAAAACACAAGAGAATGCATCGTTGCTTGCTGGTCAAGGTCTCTTGAAGCTTGAGTTACCTTCTTTTATACATGTTCAGATGCCTCCGAGCCAAGTCCCGGTGTTACACTGAGCTTCCCTCTTGATACTAGTAAGTGACAATCATTATCGAATACGATAATTTTAACGCCGCGATTTGCTGTACTGCCAAGCTCTCCGATCCACTGCTATCACTTGGCAGTCTGACACGGCGGCGAACTTTTATCGAACACTCCGAAAACCCGTATCTTGAATCGGGGAACTTATGCTGGTGCTGATTGCATATCTATCGAGATTGAAGTGTGCTGGTATTTTAAGAGTCAAGGCAGTCGAACAAGAGCGGCAAGACCAAAGCAAGTTTTCTTCTCGTATTGGACAACCATGGTACCTAAGGCATACTTCATTCAATCTTCCTGCGAGCGATAAATGGCTAAATGGTGGCTGAATGCGAATTAAAAGCTTATAATTAAACTTGCGCGATATTGGTGCGGGCAGCAAGCCAAGAGTCCAAGAGTAAACGCCGTGATTACCAGGACACTCTTTGCGGATATCGGGTAGGGTAGCGGGAACGTTACCCGCTGCCTCGGATGTACTAGCACATATGGTCAAGAAAGCGTTGTTACTATCACCGCTCTATCTTCCAGCACGGGTTGAGGGGGATTTTAAGATAAGCAGTGGAGACTTTGCGAGGGGTATAAGTATTACGAAATGTGTACCGTAGACAACAAACAATGGAGGTCTAATCAATGTCAAAACGCTTTGACATCCGCTCAGTGTCCATAGTCCGGACGCTGAGGTGCCGTGGGCTAAGCTCCAATGCGCTCGTTGAAGTAGGTATGTTGTTTGTGCCCTGACCTTGTGGTGGCGGCTTCAATCCCTTTCCGAAAGTGAGCACGCAAGGACAGCAAAAGCAACAGATACTATGTTAAAAGAAAGGGAAAATGAGGCAAAAAGCAACATCTCTTCCTTCATCAATGTGCGTGCTAGCAGGCCATCGCCAGTTAGCACTATGAGTCGCGTAATCAGGTATACTATCGCGGCTATATGAAACATCTTGACAGGCGTTAGTTCTAGCAATATTGTTTTTAGGGGGTTGCACACTATCACCAATGCCATGCCTGGCATGTATTCATTTTTGACACATATACCAGCAAGGATAGCGTGGATAATTGAGACGGGAATGATTATCATAGTCAGACCAAACTCTGGCTCTCGGTAATGGACATCCAACGAGGCCATACGTGATGAGAAACAGGTTTAGCAGTAAGAGAGAGACTTTGAGAAACACGAGATATGCCTATCAGGTTTAGCATACATCCTACTAGGGCTCTTGGTCACATACCAGGTACTTGACATGTCTCGCTGTCATCCTCAGGTCCGGGCTGATGTGCTCGTATAAAGACCAGGAGAACTCCATGTGAAGATTGTAAGCCAATGCGCACATACAAAGACTGCATGCTGATGACACAGAAATTCAGGTTATTGACATTGGGCCAGCAACATCCCAATACGGCATACTATTGTCTGCAAAAGGCGCTTTGTACATGTCTTCCCCGTGACTGACTCTTTCCGCGGCGCCTTTCACTTGGAAGTATTCCATACCAATGGAGATCGAGAAGCAAATGTTGAGAGTACATTGAGTCCCCAGTTGGACCTTGTTCTTAATGCGGCACGAATCCACAGACAGAACAACTTGGAACCCAAGACTGATAATCGATACTGCAGAGGCCACAGGCGTAACATATGAGACAGGGACTTGATACACAACAAAGTTCACCCAATCAAGGTACTCCACAAGAATGGCCCTGATACTGTGAGTCGCTTTGCGCCAGAAAAGAAAGAAAAAGAAATTCGTGGGCTTCCATTTGCAGAGAAATGATGATAATAGCCTGAGCAGCCGTTATGCCAACAAGTGCCCATTCCAAACGTGTCTCAGGCTTAAGCATTTTCGAAAAATTTCGTTGAGAAGGGATACTGAGTTGGAAAATAGGCTGGATTTTTGGTGGACTGATGATGCATTTGGATGACGTGACTTGGCCAGTGCCTGAGCGAAAGTGAACAACTTGTCAGAGCTAATAAGGCTGAGCTCAAGATCTGGTATATTTAAACTAGTACTGCCAGCTGCGTTATAGCAACCACGGTAGCATATCAAATTTGAAACCGTATAGACCGCGTGACGATGAGCGACAATGACTATCTCTCCCTTTTTTGTTCTTTTGCTAGCTGGAAACCTAGCCAAAGGTATGAGATGTATGTCGGAAGGGCTGCTGTAGATCTTGACACCATTCGGCATTATTTATACCCGCCACAGAATTATCACAGACGGGAATTTCCAGCTCGTTTACGGAGTACCATCAGTAGTGATACGCGAAGCTTGTCCCACTTATACGAGTTTAGATATCCCTGCTGGTACTGGCTATACGTGTATAGCAAACGGGCCTACCGCAGTCTCCGTACCTCAGCTAATAGATACTCATATGCACTGCAAACTGAATGGCCAGTGAAGGGGCTCAAAAATAAGCTTAAGACGTTTGATGTCCAGTCCCCCTCTTCTGGAGAAACTTGCCGTGTCAGGTACGCGCCCTTATGAATCCAGGGGCCAAGTCCGCGTATTGCAATACACAACTCCGCAATGCATTCTACAAGTACTTGAGTATTAAGGATAAATCATCTCTGATGTTTTCTCATTGTGTGCTTTTGATCTTGAATTTTCTTTAGTCCGTCAATTATTTGTTGCATTTCCTTCTCTCTCTCGTCCATTTACCTGTCACTACAGAATACAACGCCCTCATTTGTACCAGACTCGGCACTTCACAATCATTTTCATCACAATCACTCTCTCAAAATATTATCATGGCAGGTTTCACTTTCTACAATTATGAGCCCTCCTTACCAGCTGCCGCCGCATTTGTCATCATCTTCACCGCCGCCGCTCTTATTCACTTATACCAGATGTTCCGGCATCGAACATGGTACTTTATCCCATTTCTCATCGGCTGTCTCTGTAAGTACTCGTCTCCTCACATCTATGAAAGAATGCTGATTCTCCACAGTCGAGTCATTCGGCTATGTCGGCCGCGCGCTCTCTGCAAACGAAGCTCCAGACTACACCAAGAACCCGTACATTATGCAGTCGATATTACTCCTCCTCGGGCCTGCACTCCTCGCCGCGTCTGTTTACATGATCTTGGGCCGGTTGATAGTTCTTTTGGATGCTGGCCACTTATCTCTGATTCGAACGAGGTGGTTGACCAAGGTCTTCGTCGTCGGCGACGTGCTATCTTTCCTCGCACAGAGTGAAGGTGGCGGTATGCTCGCCTCAGCAAAGTCTAAAGATAAGGTCAAAATGGGTGAGAACATGATCGTTGGCGGGCTACTCATTCAGATCCTCTTTTTTGGCTTCTTCATGGTTGTCACTGTTGTTTTTCACATGCGGATTCGGTCACGGTCAACATCTCGATCTCTTGTCTTGAATGCTCCTTGGGAGAAGCTGATCTTCATCCTTTACGCCTCCAGCCTGTTTATCCTCGTTCGGTCCATTTTCCGTGTCGCAGAATATGATCTTGGAAAAGACGGAGCGCTGCAGGCTGAAGAGTATTGGATTTATATCTTTGATGCGACGCTCATGTCTTTTGTGGCTATTCTCTTCAATGTCTTCCACCCAAGCCAAGTCTTCAACAAGCTAGGGGATGAAAAGCCTAGATATACGGTGGATGAGTATCCCTTACATAGTGTGGAATTTCCTCAACGCTTACGGGGAGCCTTAGCGGGTATATCATAGCCCGTCCCTGCTATCAGACACCTAGAACTTGGAGGGATGATCAGATGTATGTATTTATTGATAAATTGCGACAAGCTACTTACCCCCGTTGTCTCAGGTTCCGTTTGCAGGCTGTGTATAGAGATGACCATCAAATGTGGTGTTCATGATCCCATTTGCCTGGAATGTGTTCTTCAAAACGTCAATAGTGAGTTGAAACCCATCCAGGCTTGTCCTCTGGGTATTCTTTGAGCTTCCAGTTTGAGTCAGGTCAGAATACCAGTCGACATGACTCAGCGTCAGAGATGGAAACGTGGCGCGAACTGTTTATGATCCTGACAGGAACGTTGATCCCTCATCTGAGAAGTGATGATAGACTACACTGATCTCACTGATAGATGCATCATCTCCCCCAACCATCTCAACACCCGCATATCCACAACTGAGCCCCATCAGCGTGTAGTTCCCAGGTGTTGGCTCGGGACGCTGTGGATCAATGTCTCCTGGAGAGTACTTTACACCCCATGGGACCTCGTCTGAGATAGAATTGACTGAAGGAAGATTGAGGGGTTCCCGAGCAGTCAGGGTTGCCACGATTACACGTACTCGTCTACCTCCAGGCTCCTTAGACGAATAGCACGGAAGCGGGTTTATCCCACCACATGCAGGAGGGAGTGTTTGAGCCTCCCCGTAAACAATCTGAGTTCCGTCCGGAGACCATCTCGGGTCAGCCATTGCATTCCATTTGGGGTCATTATGGTCGCCACTACCAGGAACGCCTTCTCCTTCCCCATTGATCCTCTGGCCAAAGTATTCCCCACGATCGCCATAACGATCCAAGAGGTACGGCCTGAGGAATCTTCTCTGTCCGTTATTTCTTGTCGAGGATGTAATTGATGTACTAATGAGGTCGGTAATGGGCGGAATGTGTCTCATGCCAGAGAGCCACATTTGACGGTATGTTCCCCGTGTATCCAAAACCGCCACCCAATTATCGTCAGGTGAGATAGCAAGAGGATCGCAGTATTCTGGACGGCTAGTAAGTCGCCGGACCTTGCCGGTCTGCAAGTGAACAGCGAAGACATCAATGTTGGAGGATTCGGCCGGGTAGCCGATGTACGTGGGACAAGTGGTATGCCGACTGTTGGCTTCGCGTTAAACTTCAACCTTCCCAGGTACGCGTACTGGCCGATCTTTCGGCCGTTGAGTGTGAAAGCATTGAACCCAAGATGGACGTCGTCGGGATGTAAACGCAGTTCCCGAACAGCACCGCCCTCCCCGGTCCCATCAGGGCTATTATTCTCCCGTATGGGATACACATGGGTGCGTTCGGGTGTACAGGCCTAATCAACCAGTCTATGCTCTCCGCAATCGAGTACATTGGTGCCAAACAGAACTCTTTTTCCGTCGCCAAATGCCTGGGGGTAGCTATATGTCGGGCTCAATCCTCTCATGTTTTCCTCAACCAGTCCACAAGTGAGACACTTCCATGGAATTCCACTGGGAAATGCCTTACCGTCGGCCTTGACGACGATGATCTGGCTACCATTGTAAACGCTAGATGGGTCCGGAGATGACGGAGCGCCTGTAAAGGTAACGCGAACCAAAACATGCTTTCCATCAGGTAAAAAGCCACCTACTTGGAAGTCCTGGTAAGGCGCCAGGAGGCCAGCATTTATAATCTTCTTACTGTCTCTCAAGACTCTCAAGCCACAGATATCTCGAGTGTTAGTCAGAGACTTTTATGTCCCATCGTTTTTCAGCTTTATAAATGGCTAATAGCCTCACTGTGATCTCATTCCATAGGAGCTGCGAGTTGATGTCTCGGCTTTCTCAGAGATGAGAGGAATTGCTATAATACAGACATTTGTATTGCTTACTTGAGGATCTCTTGGTTGTATCTTGTACTACTCTAATGCTGAAAACCCATGATACCTGAACAGGCTAATCTGGACTCCAAGCTCCACAGAAACGTCATTGGCTCGTATGAAAGACAATACGCGGAGGTCCACTCTATACGCGTATTCCGCATTTGGCTATCCGCGTGCAGGGTCCTCCCCCCCAACCTGGAGCATTATTTTAGTGGAATTTGCGAAGATGAAGGCATGGTCAACACGACTCAGTCGTCTTACCGATGTTTTATATCCCTTATGTAGTATACTTCAATCGAATGAACGACTATGCAAACGTTATTTTCAGTACATGTAGCACATAGACATATCATACGTGGCTATCAACGTTGGTACTGTTTTGCCGGTCACACAGAAGTATGGACAATCACAATAATGCAAGTATTGGTTCTGTAATATGATATTCAAATTGCTCTCTTTAGAAACTTAGCTCAGAAATTTACTTTGAACTTTGAAGGAACTACATAAACCAAAATTCTACAAGGCCTTAAATCAACTTTACGCACTATGATCCCGTTATACAGTGACGACTTTGACTTCGGGTCCCTCAATCTTCTTGACCTTGCGGCCCTCCCACCACGACATGAGGCCAGCCAACAAGCCTGTGCCGCAACCAAGGGCGATGAAAGTACCAGTAGCCCAGCTCTTTCGCATAAAGTCAGTATGCAGACCTCGCATAACTTGGGGGAAATGGAAGACGTGAACTTACGGGACGATCAATGCGATTGTACCCCCACATGAAATAGCACAAAACTGCTTGCAGGAATGTGTTCAGCACCATCATATAGATGGTGAATCCCAGTTTCCAAAGCGGTGTCGGGGGTGCCTTCTCGCCAGTAAACGTTGCTGAACGAGGAAGAGTCGTAGTCGAGTCATTAGGGCTTGTGTTCTGTTCCGTGGCCCAGGCAGGAGGTCGAAACCAAGCCTTGTTTTGTTCTGTGAGCTTCTGCATGGCAGGGACATCCTTCCAGAAGACTGCGCGGGTGTAGCGGTACCAGTCGCGGAAGCGCCACGGGGCAAGACCAAAGCCCGTGACACAGAAGAGGGCGTTGAGGATCTGACTGTCTATCTCGAGCCATTTCTTACGCGCTGAGTTATTGTCGTTTGCGCTGGGATGATTCATGGCTGGCGCGACGTTGAGCAGGAGGAAGAAGAGCATTGCCTAGAGAAGAAGGGTTAGAAGTGTACAAAAAGATATCGAGTCGTCCATCTACTTACGCCCCATGCCTGTGAGAGTATCGGTTAGCTAGCTGAACTTTCGGAATAACCGGACGAGAGCAACTTACCACAACATTGAGACCGTAGAGCGTGATGAGGAAGCCAGATGGGGTGAGAAAGAATTTCCAAAAGGCCTTGAGGCCGTTCATGATGGTTGGTCCCCATTTCTCCTTCTCGTCAGCCTTGTGTTTCTCATACAGACTTTGCCGTCGCTCCAATCGCTGTCTATGCTTTTCGCGCAGATGAAAATGATGGTGATGGCGTTCCTCAGGTGCCTCGGTGATAGTCTCCTCCCTCGACGACCCCTGCTCCACGTCTACCTCTTCAGGAATTGCGAGGGGTTCCTCGGTAAAGGGGTTCTTGTCAAACTTTGGAATCACACTGGGTCTGCGGGTGAGTGTCGCCGTCCTCACCAGCGTGAGCTCGCCGTCTGGTTCGGGGACAGCATAGCGCGCAGAGTGGCCTTGTGCATTAAATTCGATCTTATCGCCGCCAGATTCGGCGTCGCGGAGTTCGGTGAGGTTGGGCGCTTGTGCGATGGCTGTACCCGTGGCTTGCCACATGCCCAGCTGCGGATTGGCATTGAGGATGGATAGCGAGGCGCCACGGACGCGACCAACGAAGCCATTGTTTGGCGGCGGCTTCGACATTGCGGCTGATCTTTTTTGGATACTTTCACTCCTCCCTCGGGTGATATCGTCGAGTTTAAGGCTCAGAGAAGTTTCGATTGATGGTGCAAGGTTCGTTGGGGTAAAATCTGACGGTTTTGATTTTAATCTTATTTCTTCGGAGTCGGCACTTGGTTGCTTCCGGTCTGGTCGTCTTACTGAATGCAGTAAAACACCGGAGTATGTTAGACCGGCAAACCAGTCATTGGCCAGCATCCCGGCTTTTACCCGCTTAATTATTATTTAAAGTTTTGTTGAGCTGTAAACAGTATAGCCCTCTCTGATGGGTCAGATTGAACCCACTGCGCAATTTCTTTAGCTTAATAAGGTTTACCCGACCGCCACCTTTAATTAAAACGAGTCATGATATTTCTACCCGTTGGCTCGAGCCCGGGGGGGGGGGGGCCAACCAAGCAAGCTTAGTTGGGCACAAAACCGTGAGACATGCATAAAAGGTTAAGACGGCTTGAGACTACTAAAATTTATATATAAAAGTTATA